>JAJJHQ010008063.1:1454874-1726790 GCA_021223825.1 Drosophila ironensis | reverse complement strand
GGGCACTGGCAAGCGGGTTGGTTAGCTAGCGTTAATTGACTCGACTGCTGCGACTGTTTAGCATTCAGCGTTATTATTATACACATTATAAGGCATTATATGGCTGCGATCGCGGCACCTCCAACTCAACTCGGCTCAGCTCGGATTGGATTGGATTGCTGCGTCTCGTCCGAATGTTTACTCAATTCGTTATCAGCAGGTGTAAGGCTGTGCGAGCCGTGCGACCGCAGAAGAATTGCCCAAAAGTTCCATTGATAATGCCAGGCTCTATATATGTAGTATGCACGAAAATACTCCAGAAGCGTGTGTGTGTATTCGTTAGATTCATTATCAGTTATCAGCGGTGAATATCGTGGGGCCTGAGTCAGAAAACAGTGCCCCGATAAGCGATCCCCAGTGTAACCACCCAGAGCGGGCCATTGGGAATTTTAGCTGCAGACGCGTTGACGTCAGTTATCCGTCCGATTGTCCGATTGTCCGGCTGTCCGTTTGTCCGTTTGTCAGATTGTCAACTTGTGTTGTGGCATTCGCCGGCGATTAGCAGTTAACAGTTGGCTCCCCGGGCCACCCAATCTAAATCCCAATTACATAATCACGTGTAGTTGTTCGACACAAGGAAATACTTATGCGCTGTGCACTACACTACATACTCGTATTTATTAATAAACGAGTGAGTAGGTCAATTACAAGGCGCCAACTGCGCCACAATTGAAATATGTGTAAACGAAACGGCTAGTTGAGCGATTATATGGAATTTGTGGGCAGGGTGAGCAAGCAGAGGCTATTGTTGCTAACAAAAACAAAGGCGGAGCCACACAAAAATAATCCCAAGTCACCGGGCAAACGTTGTCTAAACAAACGATGCACTAAACTTGAAGCTCTAGTCGTTTTAGAGACTCGGATGCGCGAATTATCTGCTAATCCTATTAAGTAAGCGATGCCCACCCAGGGACCCCGTGGCTCGGCTTCTCCCGAAGCTTCCCTTGCCGAGGGGAAGCCCGCCGAGTTCCATTTACCGAAGCTCAACTGTATGCGGGGCTGAAAGATGATGAGGCAAGAACTAAGAAACTAAAGCCCCAGTCACAACAATATAATAAAAAATCAAGCATGAATAAAGCAGATAAGCTTATCAAAACGAGAAGCTTATAAAGAACCCCAGCAATTAGAGGAGCCAGCCCCAGCATTTACATACAGAAAAGCACACTGCCAGTATGGTATGGTAGATGATTTCAAAACACACCCGTCCGTTGTTGGTTGCTGTTTAAAGTGCAAAGGGCAAGTGTCACAGAATAATACGAACGAAAAATAAATCCAAATCGTGACGTTTCGAGGGCTTTCTTTATAGATCATTGTTCCGGCATAAATCCATTGGCCACAATAGCCGTGAAGTAAATATTTAAATGACATTTTATTTATTGTATCACGAATTTTTGTTTAACGATTTTGGTTCTAATTACGCCTGTTTGCCTTTTGTTTGAGGCGTGAAAAGCCAAGTGTACGCGAAAAGCGAGGCCCACATGGGAATGGCTATAGGAATGTGCAATATCTACCTACATATATACATATTTATACATACGTAGTACAATATATATAGGTAGACGGGTATATGAACGGCATTTGCATTTGCTTGTGCATTTGCATGCACTTTTTCGTATGAGCCAGTCGAGCAAATACGACTGGCCCCGTGCAAAGTGCAATAAACAAAGCTGGCGAGTATCACGGACGGACAGACAAACGGACAGACAGACGGACAGACTGGCTGACTGTCTTTCTGACTGATAAGTTGACGCAAATATTGAGCACACGCTCGGGGCCTACGTCACGAGTGCATTTCGCGATTGACTGACTGACTGACTGACTGAAATAATAAACGAAATGCTCCCGCACCCGCAACCGCTCACAATAAAAAACCACCCACCCACACACACAACACAACACAACACCACACTCGAACGACTGCGAGGTGCGGCTCTCGGGCGCCACAAAGTCCGCACATCCGTCTGTTTGTCTGCTTGTCCGCTTGTCCGCCCGTCCGTCCGCGCTACTGTCGGTCGCTCTGTTGGCCGTGCCATTCCGTCACAGCGACGTCATCCAACAGGCCAACTCTCTCGGCCACTTGGCCAATTGTTTATAATTTATTAGCGGCCCGAGCAGCAGAGCAGCTGAGCAGCTGCTCCGAGCTTTACAGGTATGCGTATGCACTACGTCTGCTGTGTCTGCGTCAGCGGCGGCGTCAAGTTCGCGGAAAAGATTCGAAATTCCGGCGAAAAGCGAAACACACATACCCAGATTTGGTTAATTGTCGTGGCTGGCTCCGCATTTGCATGGGGGGGTTCGGTTTTTGGGGGCTCGGAATTAAGTTTTCGATTCGTACGCAACAATTGCGAGTGCACTGCGAGAAAAATAGATGAGCTATTGCGAGGGGGGAGCGACGACAACAACGGAAAGCGGAAAGCGGCAATCCACAACCGACGGGCCTGAAACATTTAAGGCAACTAGACGAGGCGACCAGCAAAATTCATTCAGCGGCTGTGTGGAGTGTGTGTTTGCGTGTGTTTATGTGTGCTCAGCCCCCGGGGCTGTGTGCGTGAGTATCTGTGTGAGTGCGAAAAGAAAACGAAGAAGCGTCCGAGCAGTGCAAAAAAAAAAAAAAATAAGTAAGAATTTGGTCAAACGATCCGACCACCCGATACCCGCTACTCTGAGTCACCTCACATTCAAATTAGTCACTACTTGGGCGCCAAAAAACACAATAATCTTTCAAAGTGAACTTGAACAGTCGCTCTGGAGTTCAAAAGCTTAAATTCAACAATCGCTCTTCCGCTTCTCTAGGCAGGAAGTTGTAATCACAAGAGTCCTATCTCAACACGCACAAACTGTTGCATGTTTTTCGGGGTTTTTTGGGTTGATTTCCTAGGAATTGTAAAAGAAAACCGGTGGGATCTGGTATTTTTCATAAACCATGATGTAACACTCTATTAATTTACTTTTAACTAGGAAAATTAAGTTTTAGTTTTCAAGTTTGTTATAATTCTTTATAGGAAATGACAAAAGATAAAGCAAAACACCGGTAGATTTTTTTTGATATATGAATTTAAATTCCGAGTTTTTGTTTCTTAAGGTTACCATTTCTAAAAAATTCTCTAAAGGAAATGTCGAAAAATACAGAAAAAAATAGTAGATTTTGCTGTTTAAAATATATACATTATTATTAGAAAATGCATTTTTAAATAGTTTCCAAAATGTATATGATATGAACAAAAAATAAAGCAAACAACTGGTCAATTTTTGAGTTTTCGTACTAAAAATGTGAAATATATACATTTAAATTCTGCGTTTTCGTAAAAAAATATTATTAGAAAATGCATTTTTAAATAGTTTCCAAAATGTATATGATATGAACAAAAAATAAAGCAAACAACTGGTCAATTTTTGAGTTTTCGTACTAAAAATGTGAAATATATAGGGTTTAATCTTTTTTAACTAACGATATACCATAGTGAATGGATTATTAGTTAAACTTTATGCTTTTTTGATCTAAAAACGTTAAAAAAAGAGTTTAAATAAGTTAAAAATTAAATGGAAGCGACGAAATTTATAGATTTCAATTCCTCCAAACTTTTTGGATAAATAAACATATGCAAAAACTTGTAGTCAGTTGGTGCGAACAAGAAAAGGATAATAAATTATTGTTTGTTTATTCAGAGAAGTGAGTGAGTACAACATATAACATGCCCCTCGCAGAGGCAAAAGGCGGGGTACAAAAGGCGCGACGTCAGCTCAGGCAGCGCCAAAAGCAGCAGAAGCAGCAAAAGCAGCCAAAGCAAAGAAGAAAAAAAAAAAGTACAATAATCAAATAATTGCGGCAGACCCCCGCACACTCACTCGCTCGCACACACACACACACCCACTGCGAGATTCGCACTCACTCGCGCACACACATTTTCAATTGTCAATCAAAAGTAAGCGCTGCTGCTGCTGCTTTTGCTGCTGCTTCTGCTTTGGCCGCTTCGGCGACTGCGAAATGATCAAATCAAGCAAAAACGTAGCCCCCAACAGGTGACGCGAAGTAGTACCAAAGAGACTGTCGCCAGCCAGTCAGTATTTGCCTTTGTTGTTGTTGTTGCTGTTGTGTTTGCCCTCCCTATTGTTGATTACGTACGCGGCACACAGGAACACAGACATCTGTGCACCGTAAACACGCGCACGCACACAGACACGCCCGCCCCTAAACCGTCCCCCACACCCTTCGACGCCCTCCGCCGCACACCCATCACACAAATATGCGAAATTCTGCTGACTAAGGAAGGTCTGGGGAGCACCAGTCGCAAAAGCAAAGACAAAAGCACACGGCACGATAACAACAAAAGCATTGCAAAGCGTAGAAGCAACGGACCAACAAAACCAAAACGAAACAACAAAAAAGTGATAATAAAATAATAATTGCTACAGCACACTGATCGCGAGAGTGGGAGAGTGGGAAGTGGAAGAGCGAGGCATTGCCCGAGTGTGTGGCTGCCCATCCCCCTCCCACTTATCACGGATTCCCTAAAGCCCCCAACCCCACAACCCCACCCCCCCTCGGCCAAACAAGAGAGTGAGTAGTGAGTGCCATGTGGCCTGTTCTCACAGACACAGGCGTGTGCAATCACACACACACAACACAAACTCATACAGGCGCAGGCTACATGACTAAGCCAAACAACTTGACAACACTGTTGCTCATTGTTGTTGTTGGCGCGCACATTATATTGAGTCAATTCATAAGAAACGAGGAAACCCGCCATATCGCATGCCCACACACACACGGCGTTGCCATCGTTTATACGGCTTGGTGGCGTGATGGTGTGCGAGTTGGCATGGGCATGAATCAAGTTAAAAATTTTAATAATTTTGCCCGATGTTGTGGCCAAAAACGAGTTTAGCTTGTTGAGCCAGCTACTTGTTTTCTTCATCTTTCATCTTTGGCTGCCTTTTAGTTTTTATTGCCTCTTCTCTCGCTCCCGCTTGGACACACTGATAATACCGACACACACACGCATGCATGCGGAAAGTTTCACATAAAAGGAGAGCTTGATAAGCGCTTCAATCTATCTTCGAGCAGAAGAGAGCAGGAGGGGAAGGGAAGGAGGAGGAGGCTGTGACGTACCACGGCCCATTGTTGGTGTTTTTGCCGTTGCTGTGCCCACTCAGCCGTGTTGAAGTGTTATAGGAAATCAAATTAAGGCGATTAAAGAGCGAGCGAGCGAACTTTCATGCGAGACGAAGATCGGTCTCTCTCTCGAGAGCGAAAGTGTTGACGCTTTGATACCCTTCAAGTTTTCTTGAGATTTTTGGGGCAAAATAAGATCTGTTTTTGGTGAATAAAAGTAAGAAATTAAAGATAACTTCTTTATAGAATATAACGAATTAAAACTGTAAAATAACTGAGTTTTTTTAAACCATTGTATAAATTTCAATATTTTAATAGAGTCACAAACATTGATTTTATGAGTATATTTTTGAATATATTATTATTTAAATTGATATTATGAAAGATTAAGCATTTAAACAATTCTATATTAATATTTAATGGATTTGTAAAAGTTTTACACAATAACATCAGAAGAGTTGAAACTATTATCTCTTATGCATTATATTAATATTGAATATTAAATTGTTTCTGTTCCAAATAGCTTTAAAATACAGCTGCAATAGTATACGATCGATCACTCTCAGTAATTTTTTTAAATATTATTATTTAAATATTATCATCTTTAATTGATTAGCCCTAGTTCAATAAACCCCGAATCTAATAGATCTACTATCACCTTCAAAAAATAACGGACAAAAGCCATTTAAAAGCTTTGAAACCTTTAATATTCGATCGAAATGGGCTTGAAATCTTAATTACCCTTAAACACCCGACACAAAGTGATGTCTCCGTCAACAGACTTGATAATGCTAGACAAAGAAATTATGCTTTTGTGCAGAACTTTGGCATTTGCTGCTGATAACTTTGAACGCCATTCGAGCCAAGTCGGTAAACAGCCACTTTATTTATTTACTCAAAAGGGGTTTCCAGTGCAGCAGTAGGCGGTTGATACAAACAACACCCGCTACAACGAAATTCCCTCTAAAACCGTCGAGTTATTATGGAGAATTGCGAAAAGGTGGTCTGACGTGGGCCATTCGCCTCTTGCCGGAGTGCTGGCTGGCGCTTATCAATCGGTTGTTGGGGATTGAAATACACGCTTTTCCAACAGCAAAAGGTCAAGGTACGGCTTAGGCAAATAGCTATAAACCATAGATAAGATACCCGAATACTTCAGATGCGAAGAACGTGCTAAGATTCCCAGCAGGAGATCCAATCGGCCCGGTCCGCCCCGGCCCGGCCCATGAGTAAGCAGTATTATATTTGGCATTCAAAAGCGAAATTCTCGCCAAATTATACAAACGCGTATTATACATTTTTCACATTAGCACGGAAATTCCCAAACGGGCTTGACGTCAGTCGGCAGAGAAATTTTGTAAAATATCTCAAGAGGAAAATCATGTTCGCAATGGCCAAGGTTCCCTGGGTTTACGTATAGTATACCCAAAATCGGTCGGTGTAAACAAAAATTGATTTTTTGGCACAGCGAAACAAAACAGAATATCGAAATACTATTTAGCACTTGTGCACGCTTTTCGGTATACCGATTTATGGATTTTATTTCGGTCCCTGGCCGGGGCGATTCTCAAATATTTATGCTAACAATTAAGAACTGAAATTGGGCAAGCCAAATTGCGGATTAAACAAATAAAAGTGAATTCAAGCGAATATCTCTATTGGGGGCCGGAAGCATTACAATTGTGAAAAACACAGAATCAAAGTTTTATTTATGATTTAACGATTATCAAGTGTATATAAATTTATTGCCAATGTTTCCACTTCACTGGCTCCCTGGGCTTTATCTTATCCCCCCAGAGCCCGAATGAAATGGTTATAAATAGAGGAATTGGTGGCGTTATTTGGCCAAAGCCAAAAGTGTTAAATAATTGCCAGGGCAACAATTTTTGTTTACACACAAAGCAGAGCAGAGCAGAGAGCAGAGCGAGCAACGGAAGATCGAGGAAAGCGGCTGAAATCGTTCGATAATCATACCATGTATCTTAAGATACAAATGGTATATTAACTTCCACATATTTGACAGTATCTCCAAAATGGTAAGAGCTAAATACATAATTCTTTTTGTTTTAGGTGCGCTAAGTGTATATGCAGAATATGCTTATGAACATTAGCCACGCCCCTTTCCGCTAAAATTTTCAAAGAACTATTGTATAGTTTCTCCTGCATATTTGGTTAAAGCAAGAGATATCCAGCCATGTGGCAAGATCTTTATAAAGATAGGACAATAAATAATGATAATACGGCCTTTGGTAGTGCCAATGCCTAGTGAAAATAGGTGCATGGTATCTCGTTGTCGAGAAATCCCGACTACAGCTCTTCTACTTGTTTTTGTTTATTTTTATTTTCCACTGTCTTTGGCTGATAGATAGAATCTGTGATTTTCTCGATTTTCCGTTTTCCATTTTCCATTTTGTTTTGGTGCCGCCGCGCTAGAAATGTATTTTTAAACGTTCCAACTACGTAAGACGACATTCAAGTGTTTTATTTTAGACAGTAGACAGTGTAGAGCCAAGTAGACAGCAGCCGCTGGCTATACAAATATATGCGCACATGTGTGCCTCAAATATTTTTAGTTGCCTCTATTGGCCTTTTGCGTTAGCACATTTTCGTTAAAAGTTATCCATTCGAATATGCTTTATGACAGGCCAATGGATGCCTCGCATCCGATCGATTGCGCAATCCCACCCAACCAACTGATCATCATTTACATTCTATCGAATGAAAATCGTTCTGTTCCAAATACTTTAAGGTTTTTTTGGGATCTGCCATTAACGACGCCGTAAAAGAAAAGTTATGGGCGGGCTGGGGGCTGGGGCTCGAATGTCACGTTATGTGCTCTGCTGGGGGGAGGGTAATTAAACGAAATCACTTATAAATACTAAAGTCGACCTGACGCTTCGTCAAAAGGCCGCCAAAAACAAACGATTTGGGGGAAAAGCATCGCCGCCAAATCGTGCATTCGGGCGCAAACAAAAGTGTTTCGGAAAGCGCCAGCAAAAAATTAAAATAATTCGTATTCCGTCTTTACTTTTTTTTTGCTTGTCTTGGCGTTTTGGCATTTGAAGGACGGAAATACGTTGGCGGCGTTGTGGATTTTTGCATATTAGCAAAAAGTGAGAAAAAGAAAAACCATAAATAAATACCGCGATTTGATAAATTCAAAGCGCTTACGTAGGCAACCTGGGTGAGCACAGGTCGGGGGAGGGGGCTGGATTTTGGATTAATTTGGTTCGAAATGAACCGATGAAATGTACAATAAATGTACAATATTCGCAGGCATGCGCATTGGGCGTGAAATAATAAGTGGCAACCGATTCCGGGATGCTACAACGCACAAAACACAGCAAACAGAACCAAACAGAACAGTAAATGTATCTGTATCCGTCGGATGATGTATCTGTTGCTGCGGCTGTTGTTGTCAAGGTCATGACTGCTCTTTAGGGGTTGCCCAGCCGATAAACATGTGTCGTCATTCCCCAGGCAAGGAATTCCTCAAAAACTCGTCGCCGCACACACACAGATACTTTCATACGTATGTACATGGAGAGCGGTACAAAGGCGGAACGCATTATAACTGTTGCATGTTTAATTGTTCGTGAAACACTCGAGAGCAGGCCCAAGAAACAGGCCCTACAGTGGGCCGTCTGCAGGACGAAATGCCCTTGGAAATGCCGCCTAATTTGGGTTGAATGTGGGAGGGAGGGATTCTAGGCGAATATCTTCTGATGTCCAATTTTAAGTCTTTTAGTCCTTAAAATATTGAAATTTCTGATACAAAATTATAGTGACCTAGTGATGTTATGATATGACAAGAATCTGAATATGTATGTAATTATTAGTGCTATCTATCTATTATAATCTATGTATTATATCTGGCTAGATCGACTCGGTCAAGGTTTATCTAGAATTATCTGAAAAGTACGCGGCTTAGGTTATTGACATTCCAATCGAATTTCTAGGGTTCGGTTTAGGCAAATTCTATTCTTATGTGTAGGAAATTCGAAGTATTTCCCGAAAAGCTTAAAATGATTTGAAATCCACTATGTTTTCGGCTATTTCCAATGTTCTCTAGGGGTTCGGCTTAGCCTAAGTTCACTACAATACCCTCTGATTTAAACTATATATGAATATTCTGAATATGATTTGAAGTTGATCATGTAATATTAAAGTTTATCTGAAATATTCTATGCTTACGCTATATCCCAGGTTTCCTGGGTTTGCTTTTGCCTAATTTCACTGTAATACCCTATGACTTGGAATATATAAGTATTTTCTGAATATAATGTGAAGTAGATCATGTAATGTTCAAATGTATTTGAAATAACCGATACTTAGGCTATTTCCCAGGTTCCCTAGGGGTTTGCTGTAGCCATATTTCACTGTAATGTGAGGGCATATCCACCCGAACGCCCCGTGGTGCCGCCTTAAGTGGATTTCCACCTTTCGCTGCATTGTGTGTGTGTCTCGCACATCGCTTTGCCTCTATTGCTTTGCTGTTGCTGTTGCTATTGCTGTTGTTGTTGCTGGCGTGTCAATGACGTTGCAAGCCTTTTGTCTGGCCCTGCTGGAAGCATTACCCCCGACCCCTCTCCCAGACCCATCTCCCCCTCCTGCCTCTCTTAGCAGGCAGGTATCCTGGCGCCGGCTTAATTTACGTGGCCCGATGGAAAGAGCGCAGGTAACCGGTGCCCCGAAGTAGTTCAAGTCCAATGAGCTCTCTTATTGTGGCCTGCTCCGACGCTCTTAGGCAGCGGGATGCCAGCCCCGGGATTACAATGTCCACTCACCCGCACACACATACACGCACTCCAACTCCGCGCCACTCTTTCACACAAATCTGAGATTGCGGCCCGGCCGCGGGATTGCCCAGAAGAGTGTGGCTGTTGCTGTTGCTGTTGTTGTTGCTGCTGCTGCTCCGCTTGGCTGGCTTTGCTTTTGTTCCCAAGCGATTCCCTTTTGACTTTGTTTATTTTGAATTTTCACAGTTTTTCTTGGAACTCCTTGCACTCACTCACGCGACTCACGCACTCACTTGCACTTGCACTCGCACATGCACATGCACATGCACGCTGCCCCACTCTCTCTTGGCCCGAAGAGACTGCTTTTGGGTGCTGCACTTTCGACTTGGAAGAGTGCGTGCTATTCGCTAATTAGCATATTATGACATTCATTTAGCCGTAACCTTTCGGCCGCCCCTATCTCGTCGCTGCTCTTGCACGCGGCGTGTGATCTAATTTGATTAATACAAAACTTGTTGTGGCGGCTGCACTCGCACTCGCACTTGCACTCCGCACTCCACCTCCCACACGAAGCACTCACGAATATTCCGTTCTTTTGTGGTTTCTTCCAAACTTTGTTTATGTTCCGTCTTCGTTCTGCTTCTCTCCAAGTCCGATTCCGTTTACGACTCTTATTCCGCTTTTCGATTCTTATTCCGAGAGCCGAGCACAGCCCGAGCACAACCGCGCAGCTCGACGAACGATCTTCGAATAGCCAGAGCGCGCCGGGCGGCACTCGCTTGCCCGCCCGTCCAGCACTCATCGCTCTTTCTCGCTCTTGCTCTCGCTAATCCCATATGCTCTGCGCGCGCTCCCTGGCAACCCTGCCCCCGCCGACTCTTGGCAACTCTGCTCCAAAAATTTTTGAGCTTATTTTTACTCAATTTTGCAAACTATTTTACTTAATATTTATTATTGTAATGCTACTTTTAGTACCCACAGACATTATTATGGATTTTGGAGTATTATTACAATTTTTATTATTACAATTTAAAGAAAGAGGTTTACTGCTACTATAGGGGAAGCTTGAGCAGGATGTAATTTAAGGATACATTTTTCTAATCTTATTAATTGCTATAGGTTTTCCAAACTTACGCCCCCCGCCCTGCACTCATCGCTCGCTCTCTCTCTTTCACTTTCGCTAATCCCATATGATCTGCGCTCTCCCTGGCAACCCTGCCCCCGCCGACTCTAGGCAACTCTGCTCCAAAAATTTTGGGGTTTATTTTTACTCAATTTTGCAAACTATTTTACTTAATATTTCTTTCTCGCTCTTGCTCTCGCTTATCCCATATGCTCTACGCGCGCTCCCTGGTAACTCTGTCCCCGCCGACTCTTGGCAACTCTGCTCCAAAAATTTTTTAGCTTATTTTTACTCGACTTTGCAAATTATTTGACTTATTATTTATGGTTGTAATGCTACTTTTAGTGTATGGTTTTTTATATGGTTTGATTTATACAATTTAAAGAAACAGGTTTATTAATTGCTCTGTTGAAATGTAAATATATGTATGTATATAAATATATGTATTTAAATATGTGTAACGTGTTTGGTCTATCTAAATTGTTGAATTCGATTTCCAAAACTATTTTAAAATTCCCACATATTCATACATATGTAGTTTCCAGTAAGGTGATTGCTGTAGCAAATATTTTAAGCATTTAATGAACAAATAAGCTACACTAGAGAGATAATGTCTGTTTCGTTAAATAAATATTTAAATGTTCCCAAGATAAAACAATTGTTCTTAATAAATATACACACATCACTTCTACAAGCATTAGTAAGTCTAATTCGATAAGGAAGACAAGATTTGCTGTCTTTTTACTAATATTAATTTTACTCCAATATTTGCACGTTTTTTTTCAAGGAAATTCCCGTGCTATAATTTAGCTATCATTTGTTTTCCTACTACAGATTAGAAATACCTATGATTAACCCTAAATATTTAGTTAGTTAAGCCCTTTGCCTGCCTGGGGTTAAGCTATACAGCTCCATGGCACCTTCCAACGTCATCGTGTGCTTAGTTGCGGTTTTTCGCACTGCACCCATGGCAATAGTTGCTCAAATACTTGTGCCAAATAAATGCTTACCTCGCCGGGCGCGCGCCTGAACCGGCCCTGGGCGAGCGATTAACAATAACAACAAGTGAACTGGCGTCGCCAAGTCGTCGGCTGTTGCGCGGCTCTCGCCATCCCTTTCCCGCCCAGGCCGCTACCCCGGCCCCACGGCAGACATATGGCGCTCGCTCTCGTTCCACGAACCGAGCGAAATCACTTTTGTTGTTTTCATTTGTATATCCCCTCCGCCCGCTCCCTCTCTTCTGTCCATCTCCTCGGTTTCTGGCTCGTTTTCGTTTCTGTTTTATTTGCTGCGTACTTTTTTCTTTCGTTCCCTGCTTCTCCTTCTTTTTGTTTTTGTTTTGTCTTTGCTGCCGCGAGGGAAGCCCGCCTGCAAAATGTTCTATTGTTATCGTTGTTGTTGTCTGACAACAAAAAAGCAACCAGCAAGCGAGCGAGCGAGCGAGCGAGCGGCTTATTAGATCAATTGGGTTTGCACTTTTTGTTGCTCGGGTTTATTTATACCCATTTATTTGTTGCCCCCCGCGCCATTTCTGCGTATTCTTGTATGCCCATTTATTTTGGTTTTGTTTTTTATGTTGCAAAATATTTACATTGTTGGGTTGCCCTTTTTTTTGGGGGGAAACAGCGCCCCATAAATTCTTAAACAGCCAAAACTTTTTTAATTTTGTCTCCGATTTAGTAGCCAATTTAAAAATAAAATTACTATAACACTTAAACTACCGTTGTGATTAAGAAAATGTTCTGAAAATGACAATTCTTCCATACATGACGTTGAAATTCTTGCACGAAACAGGCTGTGAGTTGAAGATCTCCCAATTTTTTAGTTTTTCGATTGTAAATTTTTAATATTGGCATAATAAATTGATATTGTACATGTTTTTTATTAGTAATGATCCCTAACAATCTTTCGCTTACATTTTTTTTAATATCTTCAGTAATTTTGGAGATATAAACTTTTTAAATATTAATTTCCATACGTTTTTTTAATAATAATCATCCTATTCAAAAATCAGTCTCGTCAATATATATTAAACATTCGTTTCCCCGTGATTTTTTTTATTGTTTTTAGTAATATTGATCCCTAACAATCTGTCGCTTAAATTATTTTGGAATCTTCAGTTATTTTGGAGATATGAGGTTTTGAAATTTTCGTTTCCGTGATTTGTTTGATTGATCCTTTATATTAATCGGTCGTTAAAATGTTTTTGTATTTTCAAGAATTTTGAAGATATAAAAATGATCCTTTTTAACAATCTGTCCTTTAAATTGTTTCCGTATCTCCAGTAATTTTGAAGACATAAGGTTTTAAAATAAGCTAAGCCCCACTGTATGCTTGTAAAGGAGATCGAATGATGAGTTTTCCAACCATATCGACCTGGGGATATTAATTTGTGGCATCCGTGAAAGCGCCCATAAATCACTTTCACACCCATTAAAAATCGATCTCTGATAACGACACCGAATTACCTATTAAGCCTCAAAGCAACAAAAACAACAACTACTAGAAAAAGCCCACCAGACTGAGTTGCTTTTTGTGCCAAATCGAACGGAAGCGTTTCGATAAGACCGAGGAGCTATCGTCACTCGCCCGGGCTGCCCTCAACAAAGTGGAATAGTTTCACTCCAAACACATGCTCACTATGTCGCTATGTACGTACATAGGCGCTGTAGAAACTTATGTACAGATGTACACCTATTTGGACAGTTGACGTACGATAACGCTCAACACTTGGTCGCTGCCCGGTGATGATATCACGAAGAAAGGTAAACAATCTAATCAATAAACACAATCAAGCGGGGACGAGTGCGTACCGCTCGCCCGTCTATTAAAGCGACACGTATGCACAAACATACAATCGTACATACATTCATATGTAGTAACTATGTATGCACTGAGGAAAATATGCCATTTTATTTGGTAAAGTTTGTATATTCCATTCAAGAAGACCGCATGCAAAGCAATCTTGATGAATTATAATAATTATTATAATAACTGCTAAACCTTAATTTGATTTATCTGAATTATTGATCAGCTTTATTCTTTTTTGATACATAATTTATACTATAAGCTATAATGCTAAGAGAATATAAGATAACGTCCTAAATAAAAAAGTCTTTCTAATTGAGAATATGACCATGTTTTCAAAATAACTTTGTTTAGATCTATGATATACACAGATTTCATTTAAAAGTGAATAATTGCTTTTATATTAGAAATCGATCATAATAAAGATCACCAATCTTTCTAATTTACAAAATTATGCCAAAAACTTTGTTTAGTTTCACAACATACAACCAGGACTTCATTGATTTCCTTTGAAAGTGAATAAGTATCCATTTAGTTTCGGAACTCTCGAATAATACAATATATAATGATTAGTAATGCTTATTTACGAGGAATCATCAATATTTTAAAATTTCCATTTATTTCAACACATATGAAAGCCATATGAATCATATCTATAGTGTAAAATTGTCGTTTTCTATAATAAGAACTATTTTAAAATTAACAAAGCGAAAACCATCTTGTAGGTACATATGATGTGACTTTTAATTGAATTTATTTTCGTAATATGACTTCCAAAAGGTTCAAAACTTTCGTAATCGGTATGTGCTGATCATGTAAGATCTATTGTAGTAAAAAAAAGGTCTTGATCCTCTTCCGGTTCTTGTAACTTGATTTTAATTGGATTTATGTTCGTAATATTAAATCCACAAAGTTAAAACACTAGCATACATGGTAAAGGTAATCATGTAAGAAGTATAGTCGAATAAAAATTGGTTCGCAGTACTAAAAGAGATCTTTACCCCCTTCCGGTTCGTGCAGACTTTATCTTGGGGGAAACCGATAATGATTTCGCTCTGTGCATGACCGTATCTGTGTAATACCAGTTGTTGGTGTACTCGTTCGATTAATCGAACAGGCGACGCTGCCACATGCACGCGACGATTGATTACAGCAATAAAACGTCTATCGCATCGATTGATTTAAAAATAACCCACACACATGCGGCATGGCAGGCAAGAAGCAGCAGCAGCAGCAGCAGCAGCCATCCCCAAATGATCGGCAATTGGGGCTGCGCGCAGCAACAATTAACGGAGCGAGTATCCGTATCTGCGTATCTGTGAAGTCTGGCAAGCATAAATAGGCACAAGTGGCCGGCCCCAGGCAGCAGCAGCAACAGCAGCAGCGGCAGCGGCAGCAGCAGCAGAAACAGCGGCAGCGACAGTGGCAGATACTCCGCGTGCAACAACAGCAACAACGAGGAGTACGTCGCCCCCGATGGGTTCTTACTCATTCACGCATTGGGTAATCGATACACAAACAACGCGCACTCAGCACACTCAGCACACTCGGGGAAACGCTGCTCAGCCGCCAAATGAAACCATTAAGCGCTACATAAAACAGTATTCGATCGGTTGGGGGAGCGCCCCGGGGGCAGGGGGGTGGGGCAGACGAAGCGGCGACGCTGGAAACATTGCAACCAGAAGCTACGATCGCCGGAGCCGCCACAGTGGCGACATTGCCACACTGCACAAAAACTATTGGTTTTGGAAGATTTATGGGTTCAGATTCGGGGTGTTCCCGACCTAGAACCCATTTAAATTTGAAATTTATGTTCTGTTGTGCTAATCACATCTTCTAAAACTAACTAGTCGAAGAAACTATGAATATTTACTTAGGATCAAATTGAGTAATGTTGTGGCCCCTATATCTCAACAAAATGTAGTAAATTCAGATGTAAGCCGAATTTATTTATTAATTCAAGTATTTTATCATGTTCAAGCAATAGCNCTTTAAGATTGTGGACCCGGTTAACTATTTATAGAAGTTGTAGATACTCGAATGATATCATATTTGGAATACAAATGGACGAAACATAATTTTTGGTGACTCGAAAGATCCTTAAATATAAAAAACACGTTTTCATTAAATAAAACGAATAATATGTATAAGAAAATATTGGGTGGGCGGACGAATTCCGAAAACTAGTGATATAAATTATTAAATTTGATAGATGTTATAAGAAAATATCTAAAAATTGTCTTGAATATGTTATTCAAGATGTATTATGGGAGATTCCAGACATTTTCTCAGCCACTAGACCCAGAAGACAACCCCTAAACCTTATAAAATTAGGTTTGAAAGATTCCTGAAATTCCCTGGGATCAACTAGGAGCTGATTTTTCTGCGTGCCGGCGACTTTGAGGCGACAGCGGCTCCCAACTCCGGGGCAGACAGACAGACAGACAGCAAGCAAACAATCAGAGACCCCAAGAAAAGGCAGCGGAAAACAGCAACAGCAACAACTTCGCTGGCGACGTGATCATGTCTGGGCCGTTCAGTTCAGTTGATTTTTCAGTTCGGTCTCAGTCCACGGCCCGGCAATGTTTCCAGTCCAAGTCCCAGGCTCGGGCTCGGGTCCGGGCCAGCAAAGTTGGCGACGCCGCAGCCGTCGCCGTCGCCGTCGCCGTCGCCATTCGGCGGCTCCAACTTTGTTATTATTACCGCTCGTGCACATGCCCCCAACTGCCCACGATCCGGCGACGATGTTGCTGTCGAGCAAACAGGTTTGACCATTCACTTGAACTGCTTTAGGAGTCGCCCCTTGCCGGGCACCCAGCCGGGAAGGGGGGGGCAAAGGGGGGCCCTTGAGGGTACCGTCTTCGTCATCGACATTAAACGTAATCAATAGAGCGAGCTTCTTTAATTGAGCATCGTCAACGTGCGAGAGACAAAAGCGATGCGACAATCAAAACTAATTGAATGTACAGAGCAAGAAATATAGGTACACTATACATACATCTATATTTGCCTATGTATTCGAGGCTCAAAATTTAATCAAGCGAAAATTTATTAAAAAAGATTGGAGTTCCTACAAGAATTCTTGCTGGGACTATAATTGACTATATCAATCAAATATTCAAAGAAGATCTCTGTTATAAAAAAAAACTACCAGAAAAGGTTTAATAGAAGATTTTAGGCATTCCATTTTTGGGATATTACAAAACGGATTTTAGGCTAAAAAAATATACCCATAAAAATAAAGGTCTTATAGAGCCGTCGTCAAGACTATGATTCTTTGGGAATCATTAAAAGATTAGTTGAGGAACATAATTAAATCGCCACTCTTTGATTATTTTCTAGTAAATTGATGTAATAAATAGTTATATAGGGATTGCTAATAAAACAAAATTCCGTAAAACTTTAAAAAGATAAAGAACTCAAGAAATTCCCCGAAAGGCTTACACTTCCTAATGTTTTGAGAAAACTTCAAAGAAATGATAGCGGAAATTCTTGTGTTATTAAATCACAAACATAATGTTCGATTCTATTATTTGTGCTAATGGAATTCCCGCAAAGCCCTTGAACTTAATTAATTTAAATGTATTCAAGGGTCCCCACCCACTTGCCTTCCTTGCTGTGTCACTTTGATATTCGATTTGATACATTTTCTATTAATAGGCCATCAATCTAATCAATCATCTCACTAAATCATCCTCCCACATTCAATTTCTTAGCAACAGGAAATATATTTTGTGGGCCAAATTTCCGCTGCAAGCTCACATGTGAGCACACATAATCACTTTGGCCCAAACGACTTAATTACGCATTGCATAGTTATGGGCGTTATTGATTTTGGGAAGCCACTTAGCCAAGTTGATGAAGCTGCCAAAGATGAGGAGACAATTTGCGGCCAAGTAGGATCCTTTGAGGTTGTCATGGGGAGGTCACATACTAAAAAGCCCTAATTGATCGTACATCCAGTAAGCTTTTATTTCAAAACAAGGCTTTAAAGCAGCGGTGGGCACTACATAGCTCACTTAATATACTCGTAGTTCCATTGATAGGAAAACAATTTAAACATTTAAACATTCCTACAATTGCCGTATCTGTTTCCACTTGTTGGCTGACTTGCTTCAGAGAAAAGCGAGACTTTTTCCACGAACATCTGCACTATCAGTGGTTGGTGGCCTTTCCATTTGGATGCCACATGCACGGGTTATCGCTGCGAGCGATAGATTCCCCTAGTCAGACAGGCAGCCGGCCTGGTGTGGTGTGCTGTTGGATGCGAAATGCGTCAGCACTGAATAAATAAGCACTTGTAGACGCCCAGACCTTAGTCAACGGACCGCAAACTACGAACTACGCCGAAGTTTCGGCATTGGGCAATTAAAAGACACAAAAGCAAAGCCAAAGTGACCGCATGGAGCTGGCCGCTTAACTTGGCCATTATAGCACTGTCGATTGCTCATTTGTTGACACGCAACGTTGCCTTTCTGGCCGGCGGCGTCAATAGCCAAACAGAGTGAGTAACCTCCGCCGGTGGCGGTGGCGGCGGCGGGGGATGTGCTATGGCATTAGCATTGTGCGGATTCTAGCTATTTTAGTTTATTTGCTCAACTTGAACTAGCCCGAAGATCGGGCAGGCCTCGGCCCATAGGCGATGATTCAACTGGAATTTGCATGCATAAATTGTGTATGCAATTAAGGTTAGTATTTGGTTTTCCCAGAATAAAACTATCTGCTAGAGCAGTGGTGGGCAACCCATAGCTCATTTGCAATAAAGGGAATTCAAAATGTATCGATAAAGGTAAGTATCTCCTCAAGAAACTCCAGCAAACCTACAAACTAGGGACCCAACGCATTATAACTATTTTATGGAAGCTTCGACAGACACCTCCCCTATTTGCTGTCTATTTCAGAGTATTTACATTTCGTTCACCTATTAATCTTTGCATTCGGTTTTGTGTACACAAGACGAGTGGATGCCGCTGGCTGCTGTGCTCTGGCTGATTGGGAATCGCCAGTTTGGCGACTGGGCACAGGCACAGTCACAGATACAGCCCACTCGCAGCAGATACAGATACAGCGGCAGCGCCAGCAGCGCACAGATACAGATACTTTGCCACACATTCTTTGCCACGACTGCTTGTACTTGTAGCGTCTATGAAATCGTTTTATATTAAGCCCCGAGAGCAGTAAATAAAACGCAAAACGCGGAGATCGCAGACGAGCGACGCCAACGAAAATATGCCGCGGAATGCTGGCCTGGCTACGTATCTCCGATTGTCGCCCGAAACGCATGTATCTGTATCTGAATCTGCATCTGCATTTGCAGCGGTGGGTTTGCCGTTGCCGTTGCAGTTGCAGAATTTTTCATCGGTTTTTTTCAAGCTTTTTTGATGGGCCACCAGGGCCGCATATTTGCATACGCCAGCAGCTGTTTATAGTCTCACATGTCAGCTAATTGAATCGGCTCTGCTTTTCCCAGACAGCAGCGAGACAGCTTAATCACTTGCGTCAATGGATTTAGCCGCTTTGCTGCCTGCCTACCTGGCCATAACGTATGTACGAAACAAAAAGGCCCGCACAGACCGAATGGCATCATTACAGCGAGCACCGGCAACGGATTTTCCCGGGTAAAACCCATAAAATCATCAATAGACGGACTCAGGCAGTAAAGGGATATTCTAAGGATTAGATCAGCTTTGTGCGCGGACCATCCCGGGCCACTTGACTCGCAGCACTTGAGCCTGGCGCTACCAGGACCTAAGTCCCCAGGTCAGACTTCTCGGCTGCCGGCAATTAAAGATGCACAAAATGTAAATTACACCCACGTGGGCCAGGTAGCGGCGATTTCTGGCGAAAATCTGCCTTTCCTTTTGATCTCGCAAATGAGATGTCAATGGCCAAAACGCTGTGAAGATGCTCTGATCTGCTAAGCTAATTTGTTTCAAATGAGTTGGCCGTTTCAAGTGTTTTATTTGTGCGTAATAGAGCAATATAGATGGCGCTTATAAAGTTGGACCCTTTATAAACGCCATCTATATTGCTTTGTGAATGGGGCCAAATTTATATGAAAAGATTTTTGTTAAATGTGTCATGGTTGTTTTCGGCGATAAACGAAACAGAATTGCGTTGTTTTTGGGCAAAAATATTGTAGGTTTGGATAATTTCCTCGCAGACTTGTAAACAATATTTTGCGGAATTGTTTGGGTTTCGGAATCAGGAAATTTGTTGGTTTTGTATATGCGATTGCGTTTATTGTTTTAATCAAATGTTTTGCTTGCTTAATGGAAACCGAGATACAATTACTCGCAGCGCAACTTGTTAATCAAAATAATGCTGATTTAATGCGTTTCGTTGCGAGTATCAATTGAAATGAACGAGTATCTGGCGAATCAGTTCGACTTTCGCCTGTCAGATACTTTCATTTGACTTCTGGTGGCCCGATGACCCGAGTTGGTTGTTTCTATCTTTATGATATCATTGGCGGCCGAATCGCGGGGGCATCTACGTCACGTAGTATAAGCTTATCGGAGCGAAAGTGAAATGCGGCAAAGTATCTGTAAGCATGGCTGGCAGCGGGCTTAATCTTTTCCGATACGCCAGGCAAACGCAGATACTTTATTGTTACTGATTTATATGCCAGTGTAGGTAGGTACATACCTATATACCTATCAATTGAAGGTACATATGTACAATTGAGCTGTCTGTGTATCTGTGGGCGAACTCTGCCGTGAATCACGCCATTTGGCCTTATCAAGCGAGGCTCTCATCGGCTCTATTCGATTATTTCATGCCCATATGTACATTGCACAGAGCACGCACTTTATCAATACTCGTACAGCCGGGCACTCGCAGAAGAGAGAATTACTTTGTGCTTGGCACCCATAACAACTGGCTTTGTGTGGAGGAAGCCCATCTGCCTTCCGATTACCGAGATAAACATTTCTATTTCACTTCCATTCCACTTTCATTGTGTGTGCGGAAAACTTTATTGATGGCCCTCGGCCTCGCCCCCACCACCCTCAAGGTCATTGCTACACATGTCTGCGGGTATATGACACATTTCCCGGGGCTTCTGTGTCAAACGATTCCTGGATTTGATTTAAAAACAGGTAGCAAGGGCAATTGTCGGGTCTTGCTTCGAGACTATTAATACCCGGCAATTAGTTGATTGCTCTAGGAAATATTTTTGTAAAGCAATCCAATCTGATCTGATTTCGGGATGAGTGTCAAAAAAGATTTGAAAAGTACAGGGTATAATGAATTCCTTCGACAGTATGTAACAGGGAGAAGGAATGGTCTGCGAACTAAGAAGGTATATTGTACATTTTTGATCACTGTCAACAGCAGAGACGTAGATCTTGAAAATAATAATAGATAGACAAAAAATAGATGGCTATTCTGATTCTGGGGATACCAGTTCAACACAAGTTTGTTTTCCAAATCGGCTACCTCACCCCGCTCATACAAAAACCGGGGAATTCTATGGGACTCATAGTTATAATACTAGCGACTCAAAAATCGGATATTGTATTGGTGGAGCCAATATCTATCTATGCTGCAAAAATCAGCCAGTTACGAACACCTCTGCCCGCGCTAGTGGGGAAAATGTGTTACAATTTTGTTTATATAGAAGCAAACTTTGAATATCTCTTACGCCCACTAATGTAAAGCTACATGTACCATATTTAGATATGTTATTAGTACGGCCAATATCCATTTTTACCAACAACGGGTTCGATCCTACTTGTTTTGTATTCTTCAATAGTACAATAACCAATAAGGTACTGGAAACACTGCCTTTTCCCCAATCCAATATACCCTTGAACCCTACGTGTACCTATTAAGACAATTGTAAAGCATTTGGTGTGCGATAACTGGGAACAGATAGCCAGTTTCGCTCTGAGTCATGGCGGCTGCCTATTGATTCCGATTAAGTTATCAGGCCTTATATTATACAACTAATGCGATTAACCAACGTGGGGAAATTAATTGCGTTGCTCGATTTGAAAAATGGCTTACCTTTCAGTTTTTCACGCGCTGTTTCCAAAGCACTCTTG
The DNA here is from genome assembly GCA_021223825.1 of Drosophila ironensis. NCBI lineage: Eukaryota > Metazoa > Arthropoda > Insecta > Diptera > Drosophilidae > Drosophila > Drosophila ironensis. The sequence continues at coordinate 1,704,920 of JAJJHQ010008063.1, read as the reverse complement.
CGTGAGTTGACAGTAGATTCTGAAAGCAAGCAAAACACAATTTGTATTAGAATATATATGTAGATGATGTACGAAAGAATTTCAAGTGCATTTCCAATGTTCTAACTCGAGAAACAAAGCGCTCAGCCCACAGGCTGCCACTGACATTTCACTTGGTGACGTCAAATGCGAAGGCCAGGAAAATACCAAGGCGCACAAGTGAAAAGCGAACGAATCGCGAGGAAAGCACATCTGACAGACACGGATAAGAGGCGAGGCGGCTAAAGATACACTCGTGGCACACACAGAGCCAACTGTTGCCAATTTCCATTGGGGCAGTCAAGCGAGTTGAAAATCCATTTCCACCAAGAAAATGTTTACAAGCCAATTCGGCGGCGCTCTTTGCTAAATTTAAAATAGAACACACACGCACACACACACACACACACACACTACCCGTCTTCCCGTCCGTGTGGGTGAGTCTTCTCATTCGCGACGCGTTCCGATATAATTTGAAATATTTTGGTGAATTTTTCGCGCAAAGTGAACGTGAAAACGCATTGACGAGTGGTCGAAAATAGCACGCAAGATGTTCTTGCCAAATCGTGGCGAAATTCCCAATGAAGGCTCTAAAAATACATGAAAACGGCACGAGCAACAACAAACAGGTTCCGAGGAAATCTTCGAGATACATTTTTCCCAGCAGCGCCCCAGCAGGGGCAGCAGCTGCTTGAGCCACTCAAATGACGCACTTTTTTCAATGGGATTGGCAAAATTGTGGCAATATTTGCGGTAAAGAGCTTCGGAAAACCCCCTCAATATACTTTGTTTACCAATAAAACATAGATATACTCGTATCCATTCATCTTCGAAAGCTGGCAGGCAAAACTTTAAATCCCTTAATAGAATATGAATGATAGTTCAAAGATAAGTAGGTGGTAAAACTTTAATACTTATGGGAACATTTCCACGGTTTTTGGATCCCCGCAAAAAGCCCCTTAAGTCTCCGAAGAAGCTCCTTAATTGTTAAGCCCAGGCAATTACCTAATTGTAATTATTGCCAGTTGCAACTTATGAATATTTAAGGCACACAAACCACAACGCTATCGAGGAAACCGCGATTGTGGTTCTTTTTTCAATGGGACCCGATGACGCCTTATCATCTCCCTGGAACGCTGTCCGGTTGTGGTCAACTTTATGGCATCGCCGGGTGTTGTAAAGCCTCGAGTGGCTGCACTTTGAACACTCCGCCGATAAGCTAATGCCCCTTCTGATCCGCCTAGCTCATCTCCCCCTAAGTATGCAATGGATGGATGGGCAGGCGAACCCTCCAGTCGGGGGATGAAGGCCTGTCCAGGAGAGAGCAAAAACCTGCATGCAAATTAAACCAGGCACCAGGCAACCAGCAAACTGTGGAGGCAAAGCCCGGCTAAGCAGCCAGCAGGCGGCCAAGTGCAGGAGAAAAAAAAACCAGGCATCCAGCCAACTGAAAACTGAAGAAAAAATAATAAAACTGAAGAAAAAAAAACAGAAATCGGAAAGAAGAACAAGTTGGCCCCAGGTAGTCGCAAAAGCCAAGAACGCGGCCCCGATTGCGCACGCATCTCCATCTCCAACTTTAACTCGAACTTCAACTCCATCGCCATCCGCATCCGCAGCCCCGCATCCGCATCCACATCCCCATCTGCAGCTCCAGCTACAGCTATAGCTCCAATCGCATCTCCAGCTTTTTTACCACCTGCCGCACTTGTTTATGGCCGCGACTTGTTGGCGACCAACTTTGACTCTGCTTTTTTGCCAAAGCGGAAACATGCGCATCAAAGCCGCGCCACCAGCCACACAGCGAGCAAACTCTAAGGAGTTCTCAATTTATAAATGGGGTATTAAATACCTAAAATTATGGACACTTTTAGTATACCAAATCCCACTTAAGCTAAATGAAATCTGCTAATTAGACTGAAGAGATCTAACTCTTTTAGAGGTTACTGACAGGCCCCTTTTTATACAAAATAAATTTGTATTACCCGGAAGAAGACATACATTTTAGGTATTCGTGGATAAATTGTAACCCTTAAATACATTACTAAGGGATTTTAGGTATTTGTGGCTAAAGTGTAACCCTTAATAAATCACTAATATATTTCAAAACGTTAATCAGACTAGAAATACAGATAAAGCTCATAAAAGGTTTAACTTGGTTGCAGTTGTGATGGCTATAATATAATAATCAAGGAAATAAACCAACGTTTTGAAATATTTTCTGCAAGCAAGCATCCATTTAAGGTATTCCTATAAAAATGTAGGAAATTGTGATCCAAATACATTTTTTCAAGTTATCATAACAATTATATTCGTATATATGTTATGAACTATATATTAACTTGTAACCTTAGTTCTGGAGGGTCTATGCGATGGAATTGCACGAATTACAAAACATTTTAAAGCAAATTGACCTAAAACATGTTGCTAAACTAGTTCCCTGAGATATTTTTTGCAGTGCCGTGGCAAGATTGAAATTGGCAATGTCGTCGTCATCGCTATTGAGCCTCTTTTTCTTTCAGCTCTTGTGCGCGCGATTTTGTTTTCTGTTATTTTTGCCCGACAAAACTGGTTACGAGGTTGCTGCAACCAGTTTGAGCGGTGAACGAGCGTGTTTTTTCGGTCCGGGGAAGCCTCACAACTTTGCTGTGGTTGCTGCTGTTGTTGGCTTACTAATTGCTGGCTCGAATGTTTATAGAACAATTAACATTTGCGGCTCATTACGCATATACTGGGCGCATGAGCTCAGCCAGCGGGGCGATGCGAAAGCGATGCGATCATAGCTTTCTGAGCCCGCGGCCAACGGGGCGTATGAGTAATGTCCACCTTTTGGCGGAGAATACCCGAGTACTGACCGTAAAATGATTCAGCCAATTGTTTATTCCCTGATTATATGCATGGGCCACAAACAATGCCATAGAAATGGTTGATTTTTTCAATTTAAAACATATCCAAATTTTGGATATTGGAATTGAATCATTATAACGAAATTTTGACCAAACATAATTGTCAAAGAGATTAACACAGCCATTGAAGTTTGTACCTATAATTAACTAAAATTGTTTCACTCTTGTCATTATGTTTGGCGAAGAGATAACTGAGATTGCTGACATATAGTATCTCCGCGATGACAGATATCAAGCGGCAGAGGAAACGCCACGAATGATGAGTCTTGTGCGAGAACCAGTCGATGGAAAATAGAAATACAAATCGCTTTGACAGAGCCTCACGTCATAGAAATTCAATTGGAAGCGACGCAATATTGCAAATCGCCCGACGCCTACAAATGTGGGTATATACTCGTACACCAATAGCAATTTATATATATACATATATACCCAATGGGTACGTATCACACACTGCCATATGAACGATTCGGGTTTCGTTTTCAATTTCGCTGGCAACTCAATCTGTGACGTATGATTGCGTAATTTTTTGTTGCATTTTAATTTGATTTATTTGCCTCGAGTTAGGAGAGTTTACCCTGTCTGTTTTTAGCACTAAATTTAGCAGCAAAGCAGCAATAAAAAATAATTCAGGAAACCCAATTTGCCGCTGGCTTTGTTCTTCCAAGCTGTGGCACAATAAAATGTACGAGTATAAATACCTACGAATAAATACAAAATAAAAATGCATTTCGCGCATTTTTTGTGCCTGCCAATTTTCTGCAGCTGCTGGCACATTTTATTAAAGACAACAAAATAAAAGCAACCGAAAAAGTTTAGAAAAGAATATGGATATGGATATGCACTTGGGCCACCAACAGGCAGGCAGGCAACCGCAACTTGAATTTGGGCAGCTGCTCGAGTTGGTAATACACCGTAAAACATAAATATGTTGTAATAATATGACACTAATAAGTACCCAAATAAATACCCATTAGTTAGGCTTTCGCGAAGCTTTCATGCTTTGAGTACCGGGTATTCATGCTTTTAAAGCTTTCATGCTTTGAGTACCGGGTATCCATGCTTTTAAGGCTGACAACTACTCATTGGGATATCCATCCATTTTGTCTGTGTACATTTCAAGGGGCTCTAGGGGCTGAGGGGGCTTGAAGCATGAATTTTTATGTGGTGCAACCCACATGGAAATATTTGCCTAACTATGCCAAGAATTTTGCCTTGTGCGTGTGGGACTTGTAAAGCCATATTCGAGGGGGGCAAGCCCGACAATTAAATGGCTTTGACTTCCCAGACGAAGCGAAAAACTGGAGCAGAGCTCTGCGGCATTCCTGGGACACTCGACTCCACTCCACTCGACTCGATTTGAATCGACATTGTGGCTGACTGTCGCACTATCTGCCGCATTCAACTGGCGCCCTTATCTCCGTTGAAGTAATCTAAAAACACTGCGAGTGTGCCATACATTTGTTTGCCTTTCCAATATATTTATTTACTTTCACACAATTGAATAAAAGCCTTTGTGAACCTCCAAAACATCATAACTAATTCAGTTATCAATGCGTCCGGTAGTAAGTGAATTTTCGTAATTGAAAATCGAAAGTAAACAAAGTCCCCCTGCACAAATAACGTGAAATCTTTTAAGCTCTAAGTTTTGCCTATTTCGGAGCACATAAATAATTCTGTTTGGCCAAAAAGTTTATTAACTAACTTTATTACAAGTTCTTAGGAACATTTACAGGGATTAAACAAGGGGCTGAACTTTGGGCTGAAAAGGTTACATTGTACACTTGGCAATAAAGGGCTTGAACTTTAAGACTGACAATAATGAGTTTGTTTTTAACGATAATGTGTAAGGCATGTAGTTAGAAATTATTTTGTTGGCAGGGGAAATAATGTTAGAAATGCAGGGTCTCAAGACTTTGTAATAAATTTAAGGCATTTTAAGAAATTTATTAAAACCGTCTCGCGATGAATTTGTAGATCAATTCGTAGGATCTTAAGACTTTGTAATAATATTAGGGCATACATACATATTATTACAATTCATCAGTCAAGAATGAATTAAATTTTCAACTTGAAATTTTTCACCAAAAATGTAAATGTAAGGTAGTATTTTAAGAAGCCCTATTTACAATATTGAAATGAATACATATTTATTTAAGCAATCAAAGAACAATTTAGCAGAAATCTCCAATAATTTGTCTAATGAAATTCGAATTAGCGAATGGAAGACTTCCTGCAATATATTTATTACATTAAATTAGAGATATTATGTTGTAGAAACTTCTATTCAGCTAGAAGAGAGTGTTGGTTTAATAGCCTGTATACTAATATCGAAAATTTAACAATATTGAAATTGAAATACACATTCATTAAGGCAATTAAGAACATTTTCGCAATAATCTCCAATAATTTGGCTAATAAAATTCGAATTAGCGAATCGGAGACTTCCTGGAAATGGGAATTTTTGCATGATAAAGTGGTTCCATGAATTAGCACTCGAGCGCGAAGCTCTAAAAGCTCGAAATGCTTAAAATTGGAGAGTCCCAAGGACTTGCGAGTGAAATGGATCAACTTGGTGGGGGGATCTCTCAGGCCGAAAGCTGATAAGAAAACGGTTTTTTAGCGAATGCCAGAAAATAGATGGAAAACATCGCTAATCTGTCAGCACAAAAAAGCGAACGAATTAATCTAAATTTGCGTGCGTGTGTGTTCGTGTGTGTGTGCTCGTCTAGTTGAATGAGCGCAAAATGGAATGCCAAAACGCTGACACCGCAATTATCAAAAGTTATTCACTTTTTATGCTTAATTTCCTTTGAATTGTACGCCGCTCATGCGATATATTCCCCCTCTTCGCCGCACAACCTGCACGGCGCTTTCAATTTCTGCTTTCAATTTGCCGTTCAACCACAGCAAGAGAGGCACTGAGAGAGGGAATTCCCTCGACCAAAAAAAAAAGAGAGCTTGTTGCTGCCACACTCTCTTGCTCTCTGCGTTGGGGAGCTCAATTTATTTTATTTGTTGTTTTTAGTCACCCGTGGTACTTGTTGTTGCTGCCTTTGCTTTAATTGCCTGGCTTTGTTGTTGTGGCGATAAGATTTCACGGGTACTTTTCCCGTTACTTGCCCGCCTATTACGTTCACGTTTCACATGCGCTTCCGAAGAGAAAAAAACGCAAGAAAATGTGGAGAAATTGAAATCAGTTCAAGTTCAACCGTTTCATGGAGTTCAATTAAGAGCCCAGATACCAGGAAATATAATTATTGCTCTTGTTTGTCTTTGATCTGCGTCAATGGTTTCGGCTAATTATGGAAAAACCTTACCATTTTATGGTTAAATATGCTCCCATAATATTGGCATTACATCGATTTATCACTAATTTAAATGGGTATATCGATAAAGGTTGACTATTTTCAGATTCCCAACAATTAAAATTAATTATTTTCTATTTATCAAACAAGAAAAATAGGCAATTAAATGATAAGATTCGTTTGTGTATTTATATTATCGCATTCCAGATAGCAAAAATCAAATACACCCCGTTTAGATTATTTATTAATTATTTTTCGTGATTTGTGGCTTTTTTTTGTACTTTTTATTACTCGTAGACCGCAAAAACGGATTTAGAAGCGAAATTAAAGCAATAACTCTTTATTATAATTACTATATTTTTAAAACTTGTTATAGAAGGTTTAGGAGAGCTATACTATATGACATACAGGTTTCTTTCCTTCATTATTCGATCGGTTTATATTCGTTTATCATTGTATACAACTACATATTTATGAATAATTCTGAACAAAATAAGGTCTTAATTTTTGCTTAAATAATATCCTTACCTTCTCTGAACTTTTACGTTACGAGAATACGAGTTTAGACAACTTTAAACTTGATATAGACCCAGATCTTATTAGATTTTTGATTTGTTCTGAAAAAATAGGTCTCAATTTCTTCTAAAAAATTTCTTCCTTACACCTTCTACACTTACGAGTCGAGTATACGAATATAGATAACTTCAACCTGAATCTAGGTCTAGATCTTAATAGATCTATCAATAAATTTAAAAAAATTAGGTCCTAATTTCTTCTAAAATAAATGTCTTCTTCCTTTGAAACTTTCTACGTTACGACTATACAAGTAAGAGACCTTCAAACTAGTTATAGAACTTGATCAATCAATAATTCTGATAAAATTAGCTCTTAATTTCTTGCAAGTAATTTCCTTACTTCTTCTAAGCTTCGACGTTACGAGTATAAAGATCGTCAAAAGCGTTTTAGAACTAGATCTATGAATTATTCTGAAAAAAGAGGTCCCAATTTCTTCTTCCAAACTTTGACGTTACGAGCATACGAGTAAATAGAACTTCAAACTAGATCTAGACCTCTTGCCTTATGTGCTAGCACTAAAAACCTGCATTCCAACTCCCTTTTATTCCCTATAACGCCGCAATTATATAAATTAAATTAATTACTCATTTTCCTGGCGGTGGCAACGGTGGTGTTGGGACCTGGGAATATCCGGTTATGGCATAGCGACCTATCAGGGCAACCCCATCGCCAATGGCATGCTGTGCAGAAATTTATCGCGTCCTTCGGATTCGGCGAAAACAAAGCAAAAACAATGCGAAAAACAACAAACAGAGGGCGCAGAAGGGGGGGAAATAAATAAAGATTTATTTCTCGATCTGCGTTAACATAAATTACAACGCGCCAGCTAAAGCAAAGCCAAATACTTTCGGCCAAAATCGTCGACAAAACAGAACCAAACACGAGGACTACGTCACTGGCGGGGCAACAATGTAGCTGGCGAACTGTGTATCTTGGCCATTTTATTTCTGCATGTATCTGGGCCCGCGCAGATACAAAGATACAGAGCCAGCCCGGCGAAAAATAAAAGTATCTGTTGCTGCAAAGTTCGAGGAGGCATCCTGGCAGGCAGCGGCAACAGCTGCCAACTTTCGTGTTCGACAAGGAAAAGGCGCAAAAACGGAGCGTTGTGTGTGCGAGTGCGACAATCCTCAATCAACTGCTTCCACACCTTCTGCGATGTCTGCCGGCCCAAGTACAGATACAGATACATAGCCGCGCGGGTACAGTGCAACTTGCCAGCGGCCTCCGTGCCAACTTTATTTAACTTCCCAGAACAATAGTCCAGGCTGCGTCTTTCATGGCAGCTCAAAACTTTGCCGAAGCCTTAGTCTGCTTATAGTTGAGCTTTTTGTTTTTGAAAGCACTGGGAGCTGAAAGAGCTATGACCTGCCCACCGTTGTTTTAAAGCATCCAATACTTTGAAGTACTTTGGAGTTTAAAAACTACCAACAACTTTTCAGTATTAGCAGCAAGAAGTTGCGAGTGGTTTCAGCTAATTAAGAATCACTTCCCATCGAAATTTCACGAGACTTGGCAGCTTTGTTAGAGGAAACACTCAAGATACAATATCTAAAGGTGTTATAGCCATACCATATCTTGAATTTTAACGTCCAGAATAGGTTCAAAAGGTAATCATATAGTTGGCACCCTGATTTACAAGTGAAATACTGGATAATTGCTTCCCCCTTTCTGGTTGCACTTAGAGGTGTCGGACTGTATCCGCAAGATACGCATAGCACTTGCTGCTGTCGCTTTACTTTGTGCCTTGCGCTGCTCTGTCACTCGCTTTCTCGCTGCGATTGTATCTGCAGCACGAGCTTGCGGCAGCAGCGGGGGGAGGATGGTGGCTGGTTGGGAGGCTGTGAGGTGGCAGGGAGGTGGGCGTGGTGGCATGAATGACAGAGGGATGTGCGACCAACAGAGAGACACTAAGACACCAAGAGACTGAACGATGACTGTGCGTGGAGCGGTCTATAAACAGAATTCTAAATGCTGGCGCCTCACCGACGTGCCCGACGTGCGGAGCGTTCTACGTGCCACATTTGTAACGTGACTTCCTTCAATAAATGGCCCACGGCGCACCAGAGACGCGGCCCCCGAGAAAATGCGAAAGCGCAGAGCGGGCCAACTTGGTTTGTGCGGTTTTGGTTCTGGTTTTGCTCTTCGTTCTGGTTCTGTCCGTCGTTTAATGTAAACTTTTTGCGAAGAGTGTGTGCCCGGCCCCCCCTCCTGGCCATTGTCTGTGGGCCAACACAAAGTGTTCTCGCATTTTCCCAGAATCCTGTTAGCTGCAAAGCTTCCCCCGGCCTCCCCCCGCCGCCCGGCTCCCCTGCTAAATGTGTTTTACATAGGAAAAAGTTGGCGCTGCCGGGGTGCATTTTTCATCGGAAAATGTAATGATTCTGTAACCGAGTAATTCAAACTTAACAAGTGGAACTGGTCGAGTATTCCCCACTGCATCGGGATTGGGTTTGGGCTTGGGATGGCTTGGCTTGGCTTGGCGATTGGGACTGGGATTGGGTTCGGGTGTTCGCTTTGAAAACGCCGCCGTCGCCAGACACCAAGACGACATCGTCGCCAGACAGTCGCTGCTGGAGATGGCGACAGCGCGCTGCAGCGGTGCGGTGCGTTGAGCACTGAGCGTTGCGGCCCGGAGATGGGGGAGTTCCACGCATGGGTCTTTAACCCAGAACGGCCCGGGTCCCGGGATGCAGGCAACGCATCAGCACTTCCAGAGGATCGCCCGCACACCGAGAGAAACGATCCGCTCGTGTAGCGCAGAGTGTGACTAATATTTGCAATCTAAATTTAAGATTCAGATACAAAGTGGAGATGCAAGATAAGGTTGTGGCACTTTAAGCAGCTCTAATCGGGCTTGTAGATATTTATGTTGATTTATACGATAACCTGAAACTGTTTAGGTTTATAGTCCAAGATACCAACACCAGATACAAGATACTCGTACAAATTACTCAGCCTTATCTGATCAAAACTGCATGCAGATCACGCACTTTAGATGTTCTCTTTTTTATTTAAATAATTTGCAATTCAAAATCTAGAAAACGTTTAAAGGAACTCGTTTATAATTATTTTATTGATGTTATTCATTTATAACAACGAAGGGCACAGATTTGTTTCGATACATTCACATGTTCTTGGTTGAGGGAGCCGAAAGAGCCAAGGTCTGCCCATGGCTGCTTTAAAACCAATACTTCTGATTATTAGCCATTGAAATATGTATTATATTTTAATAAATAGCTGCAACATTTACATATGATTTTGAATCATACATAGGAAAGATAGATCCAAAACATAAATAAAATACATGTTATATCTATGTAATATTGCTTTTTAAGATAATTAAGTTTGAATACTGGGGCATAGTAATACTCGCAGCTATATTAAAACGCTAAATATGGGATAATCCAGAAATCTATGGGAAATGCTCTAAATTTATTTGTGTTTCATGTTCCCATTATTTAGGCCACCTGTTTCTCTCAGTGCAGCGTCTGCTGGCATCGTTGGACTTGCATTCGAGTGTGTTTTCGTGGCGAGCGAGCGACCGTCTTCAAAACCGCTCCGTGGAGAACCCTTTTGTTCCTGCCCAGCCGGCTAACCTGTCCCTGGCCCGTACTCCTTTTGATCTCTCGGGTTGTTGTTTATTGTTTTGCGCTTTTAGGCGTTGAGTGGTTGCCGTTCTTGCCTGATTTCAGGGCCCTAGGCAACGCGACAGACAGCCAAACAACAACAGCCGCAAAAGGGACTACCTGACGTAGTAACCTTGTTTGCCTGTCTCACCGTGTCTGTATCTGTATCTGCGCCCGGCTCTCTCCTTTCCACTGCAACATAATCATATTTAAGATACACATATGGAGTGTTTTGAACCTGCTCCAAAAGGGGCCGGAGCCCCGTCTTCTGTTTGTCTTTGTTGGGCTTTTGGGGGCACTTAACTTTTTATCGGAAATCACTTTTCGGGCTATTCTGCGAATTTCGTGTTCGATGGGCGTGTTTGCGTGAGAAAAGGTTGCTCAAATTGGGAATATGCGTTTGCGTTCTGCCAACTCAATGGCCCAATCTTGGCAACAAATAAAAGTTCTGATTACTTTTACTTTTTCAGGGAAGCGAAGAGCTCTATGTGTGCCTTGTTTACCCCAAAATCCATTTGGCATCCGCAAACGCATTGGAATCACCAATCAAGGCAAATATTTGATATTTGCTTGCCCGATTAATTGCACATCTTGGCTTATCCTTCAGTGCATTGTGTCAACCGAATTCCGCTTGTAATCACCGATTTGAGGTTGTTGGCAAATCAAGGCAGACAAACAGCGAAGTTGCATTAGACGCTTTCTAGGGCCGGGGCCACAAATTCAATTGATACGTGCTGATAATTTATTGATTACCACGATTAATCACCCACTGGCGAACGCGGTTCCAAGAAAACTTGTGCGATAATACCAAGTTGGCTCGGAGTGAGTGAGTTGGCCCGCAAACGGGGCCGAAAAGATGTTATAAAACCCGTTTGCAGCGACCGAGCGGTCGGGAGCGGGAAACCTGATAGAACAAACTGTCAGGTGAATCATCGCCGTCCTCCGTCCGTCCGTCCGTCCGTTCCGTCACTCGGTGTGCTAATATTTGGGCTCGTTGGACGAGTGGGTGCGGCATTGTGCCAGCACCACCGCAGCTCCGAGAGCGGTTTAATGAGATCTTGAGCCACGCTAGCACAGCAGCCTCACCGCAACACAAGCGAGGCTGGAACAGGTTAACAGTGCCGGAATTGTGGTTTTATTAGTGCATTGTAAGCCACTTGCACGCGGGGAAAACCCAGAGGAATCCGATTAAAGGTCTTAGAAATAATACACCTTCTAAAGGGACTTTTAATCAGGTGTACATATCTTAAGAATGCTTCATAATTTGTGTCTGGAAAGTGATATCATTTTTTCTGCTTAGTTATTTGAGTGGCATTATAAGGTTTTGGTGTTTTCGGATCATTATTTTGTAAGGTTTTCAAAATCTTATACATTTTAAAAGTTTTAATCAAGAAGATATTAATCTTGAGAATAATTAATGTGTGTAAAGTGATATATTTTAATTTCGCTTAGGTTTTTTAGTAGTATTGTATAGGCGTTATAAGGTTTTTAGGAAAATATCCTAAGAATACTTCATAAATTATGTCTGTAAAGTAATATAATGTTGATTCTGCTTAGTTATTTGAATATTAATGAATATTTACAGGTTTAAGCTGTCATACTTCCCTAAGTTTTTAATGATAATAGATATTATTTGAAAGTTTTGACCAAATACTACTGCATACTCATTATAAATTCTTCTTATTTTTCTAAAAGATTTTCCAATAAGGGAATAGATATGTATTATTCGTAAGGCTTGACTTCTAAATTCTTTCTAATAAAATACCCATCTAAGGCTTCTTGATGGAAAGTTTCCGATATTTTCCTAGAAGTTTCAGTTATTTTTCCTTGTGCAGGAGCAAACTAAACGCAACCACTTGACTGGCCTGCCCCCTCCCGCGACGCCCTGACATTTCCCCCCTGTTTTTTCGAGTTTCTGGAAACCCCGGCGATCCAATCCAATCCATAGAGCCCCGATAGAGCTCGTAAGCCGAGGTGCGCGCGTGTTTGTCTCTCGTGGTGCCGGACTTTGGATTTGGTGGCTGTTGCTGTTGCTGTTGCCGTTGCTGCGGCTGTTGGCTGTTGCTGTTGCTGTTTCGGTTACTGTGTTTTCGTATTTATTCTTTCGTGAGCTTCCCCCATAATTCTGCCTCGTTTTCCAGCAACAACACCAGCAACAATATGCCACAATATGCCTAAGCGTTGGCCAAGTTGAGCTGACGACGCTGAATTAAACCGAAACCGGTATGACGTGATGCCTGGCTTTATTTTCTTTGCATTTGGTTTTTGTTTTTGGCTCTGCCTTTGGCTCTTCTTTTGGCTCAGACTCTGACTTTGCATATTTGTGATGTGTTTGTTTTCGTAAACCCAAATTCAACACGTCCGTGGGTTTGTGTGAGTTTGCGTAGACAAACAGAAATTAGAAGAGTCTAAAACAGAAATAAAATCGTAAAAATTGTATTTCATTTGTTTTTTTTTTCCTTTTTTTCTGCCGCCTGTACGACACTTGAGGCGACAGAGCGACGCCTGCCATAGTTTTTTCAAAAGAATTTGTATTTTGTATTATTTTGTTGTTTGGGCAGCTGATTTTCGTGAACACTTTCATTTATTCACTCGGGGAATACTATACGGCACTTTTGTTTACCTTTCGCCGCTTTGGACACTTTCCAAGCCAAATGAACTTGTGTGAACTTTGTTATAATAAATGGTGAAAAATATGTTAATTCCGCAAGTGCAAGTAAATTTGCATAGTCAGGTCTTTTTATTGATAGGAAAAATTCAGTTGTTTGGGCTTGGGAAAGGCAAATATTACCCCATAATGAGTAATACCTGTGGCACGTGCAATCAATGTTTTTTATAGGTACAAATGGTATTACCTTTTCCGCTTTCAGAAGGAGACACCTCTGACCCTAAAATGTATACATATTCTGGATCAGCATCAACAACCGAGTCGATATAGCCATGTCCGTATGTCCGTTTGTCCGTCTGAATATATAAACATGTCTATTCCCGAGATGGTAAGAGCTAGAGACGTAATTCTTTTTTCTTTTTCTTTGTTATATGTATACGCAGATCAAGTTTATACCAAAATTCTTTAACTGCCTTCGTAGTTTGCATAAAACTTTATCTTCTTTCCCATTTTTGACTATATCTCTAAGATGGTATGAATTAGAGGCATAGTTTGTTTACCTACTACGGAAATTAATGTTATTTACCCACCTAAAAAGTTTCATAAAAATTGGACAACAAATATCGATGATACGGGCAATTCAAATTATACCCGCTCTTTGTAAGGGTCAATTTATGATCATATTTGCACGGTATCTCGTTGTCGAGAAATCTTTCAGTGTTCTACTTGTTTTCGCATAGACATTTATAAAAAATATCAAAATAATATGCTAGCATTCAACAGCCAGAGATTTGCTCTTCTAAAGAGCTTTATGTTTCATCGAATTTCCATTTGGTAATTCACCTTCTCCGCTTTCTTGACATCCCAAAACGTATCTGGCAAAATATGTTTTGGAGGAGTGCACAGATTTAGAGGCAATAAACTCATTGACCGCATTTAGCATTGAACTATGCTAAACGCCGGGGAAAGGTTATCAAAAGCTACGAAAATAAACATAGCATCAACTACAGCTATTGACAACTAATTGGAAACGGCATAGCAGATCGAAAACAGTTTTTTGCATGGTCAGTTACCAAATTGTACAGCTGCCCATGAAGGTATTATATATAATTATTGAAATAATATTGCAATAATATTGAATATTACTCAAGATACCAGGAATTATCTTTGCTTATATTAATAAGCCAAACATGAAGATTGGAAACTTTATTTGTTATCATAGTTATATATATTTATTACTTAACATGTCTCTTTACCTAAATGTGTTGGCAATTTTTGGAAATATCACAAGTTATGTAAATAATTTTATGAAAATCAGGTCGTTTCCAATACGTTGTCAACAGCTGTACGTAATTGCAAACCCCAAGACAAATATACAGAAATCTGATTCGAATGCAAATGCTGGCATTGACCCGCTCAAATCTCTATTCTAAATTCCTGCGTCAAATGCTTTCTTCATTAATTATGATAAGGCCAGATTTAATACAGTTTGCTTGGGAAAATTGCTGCGAATGCTGGGAATTATTAACGAGTCGGGCTGCTAACAATTTCATAGAAAATTTCGTTGCCCGGCTGGGCACTTCATTAATTAGCCAACATGTTTTCATCGGGGCCATTTTCGGGGGCTTTAAGAGATTCACAATTCCACCGCAGAGCCCGGAATGCAAATAGAGCCCCAGTCAACAGCGAAGAATGGGGATATTTTTCAAATTATGCACTTCAATTACAAGGGAAAAATTTCCAACCAGCTGTTCCAACAAAAAACCAACCGACATCCGAAAAGGGGTGGCTAAATCTAGGCACTGACGTAGGAAATGCCACTTTTCCCAGCTCGAGATGGCGGGATGGCGAAGGGCTGGGCCATCGCCCGCCCGGTCAGCCCACAGCAAAGCAATCGAGAGATACACGGACGAATTCCGGCACGTCCTTAGGCAACAAAAACGAAAATTGTATTAGGTTATCCTTGCCACACTCCAACACACACCCTCCTTTGTGGGTTAAAATGGGGCGGAGGGTTGAAGTGGAAGGCAAATGGCCTTTCACGGTCGTTGCCGTCACTCACTCGTTGCTGTTGCTGTTGCTTTTGGCTTTGCAGTTGTTGTAGCTGTTGTTGAACAGCTTTCAGACCTCACTCATGCACTGGGAAAAAAAGTTTTTCACAGAGTTTATTAGATATTCTATATTGCAACTTTAAGCAACCACAACTAAGGGTTTGGAGGTATTAAAAGAGGTTTAAAAATAGGTCTTTTTGGTTGCCTCAAATGCACAATGTTTTCTAACCTATAAGACAGTTTGAAAGCTGTCTAAGATGCCGAAAAGCTTAATCAATAGGTCTCTATGGTTTCCCAAATTCATAGCCTAAAAGATTTTCCAGAATCTATCTGTATGGATACCCAATACTCAAAACAGATCCGAATGTGACAACAATCTCTTGAAAAAGTTTTAAAAGCTGCAAAGCTTTTAGTATATCCTTTACTGGGGAAACTTCTGAATAATATAGGACCTACAAAGACTTAATTCTCTGGTTTTTTGTTAGTGATCTCTGCTCACATTGGCTGTAGCCAACAAGGTTTCCCGCCCACGCACAACAACAGCAACAATGAGCCTGCCAAGGGGGCCAAGCTCACGTTTCCTTGTCACACCCCCTTGATGGTCCCTTTCCCCGCTACCACCTCCTCCTTCGCCGTTTGCCTACTCATTTGTGCTAAACTTTTCGCTACCCAGCAACGGCGGAAAATGGGATGTACTTGGGCGATATATTGTGTGCCGCTGTGACTGTAACCAAAGGTTAGCAAGGGGTTTAGCCCTGCGTCTGGGTGACTAAATTTTAAGTTTCTCATTTTTTGTGCGGGGTAGGAAGGGCCATCCCAATATGTTCGGGTAATTTATGGGAAACACTGGTTGTTGGGTAAAGTGTAGTGCATAATAAGGTGGCCAAAACCTATATTTTTTTTCTGGTTTATAAATAATAAAATAGTGCTAATGGATGTGCATAGGAAGAGGGTAAAAGAAGGAAGGAGTTTTCATATATGGAAAGAAATTACACTACTTGGACTCCACCTAAAATATTGATAGTGGGTGTAAATAAAAATTACAAGGATTTTAAAGGAGGGGAAATATAACGTCCTCCCCAACTGCCATAAATTCTATAGAATTTATCTTAACAATCCACGTATTCCTCTAGTTTTATGGAGAGAATCAATAGAGTATCCTTGGTACGTTTCCTGCCTCGCCAATCTCTGATGGGTGGCTTGGTTGACTTGGTTTAATGTTCGCTTTTCTGTGGCAACTAACTGACGACCGACTCGACAACGTCATCATCCCCATTTCCCCATTTCCACCCACAAAGGCCCCCCTCCCCAAGCCGTCTCCTTCATCATCAGCAGCAACAACAACGTGGTCTTCTCGTTCAATGTTCGTTTTATGATGGTTGAGTTGCTGCCACTGCTGCTGCCTCGCTGCTGCCTCTGCTGCTGCCTCTGCCGCTGCTGCTGCTGCCCCACAAAAATCCAATGTGCGCCCGCAAAAGCAAATAAAACTTTATCATTTGGGGAAGCCCTGCGCTTTCATAGACTGCCCGTTAAATGTGTGGGTGCAGGTCTGCATGTGTGCGAGTGTGCGAGTGGTTTGGCAACGCACACACACACAGTGCTCACCCACACACTTGTGCACGTGTACTTTTGCCTTGTTTTTCCGTTTTCTTTCTCTGTTTTTTATTCCCGGTTCTCATTGAGAACAATGGGTATGTTGGAGTCGTGTGAATGTATGTAACAGGCTGAAGGAGCTTTTCATGATCAGCATCAAAAACTTGTCCGTTTGTCCGCTTTTCCTTTAGCAACATTATATACTTTTACTCACTTGGATTAATTAAAAATAGTTTTGAGACTCCATTTATTATTAAGTTTATATCATTTTCGACCTAGACGTATACAGCTGAGTCGATCTAGTCTTGTCCGTCTGTCCGTTTGTCCGTAAGCTACACATTTAAACAAAAGTTGTTTTGAAACCTTAATTATTATTAAATCATATAATTTTTGACCCTTACGTATAAGTAATATATCTGTTTTTGTGATATAATGCCAAAATAAAGTAAAAGTCGGTTATTGGTAGCCCCCTGTATGATCAGCTTCAACAGCTGAGTCTTTCTAGTCTTGTCCGTTTGTCCGTTAGATTAAACAAAAGTTGTTTTGAAACCCCAAATATTATCAAGTTAGAACATTTTTTAAAAAAGGTATTGATGTGTAAACTTGGGTCTCTATACGTATACGTAATGTAACTGCTTTTGTGACATAAAAGCTTCCGAATGTTCTTTTATGCCAAAATAAAGTAAGAGCCGGGTATTTATAGTCGGGCCCCTTGCCCACCGCCATTTCCACTTGTTTATATTTTTTCGCTTGTTTCCAACTTTTCCCTTTATTTCTTGTTTTTATTTTTTTTCTCCTCTGTTTGTTATTGCTTTTATATTTTTCTCGTATTTTTCTCTCCTTTACTGTTTTCGCAGGACCTTTTGCCGGGAGAGAACAGGTATGGGGTTTTATTTTTCGGCTTAAACGTTCTGCGGGGCCTCCTGGATTTCCCTTCTCGTTTATTTATTTCCCTTTTATATTCCTCCCCGTCCCCAGTCCCAATCCCAGCCCCAGTCCCAGTCCCAGTCCCATTCCCGATGCCTGTTTTCCTTAATTTTTGCTGGCTTTTGTTGCTTTCCATTTTTGGCCACTGCTCCCTGCCCTGACCTTTTGCAGGGGGCGCACGCGGGGGGCGGCGGAAACAGAGAATTTTCTGGGCGTGGCCCACCCATTACCCCGGTGGCCCGCCCGCCCGGCCAAGAGCTGGAGGCCGAGTGGAGTGGAGTGTTTGTTTATGGCCATGATATGGCCACAACCAGAGCAAAAAAATAAATAAAACTTTTGGGGGAACCCATTTGGCGGAATGGGCGAACTGTGACTAAGGAAATTGTTGCGTGCCCTGTGGCTGATATTTTTTAAGGGAAAACAAATCGCCTTAGCCAAGGTTAGTGAATGGTGGCGGTGGCAAATAAATCAAATGCGATGGAAAATAAATAAAAACCTTATAGTCGAGTTCCGGCAAAGTGTCACCTACATAAGATGGGTTACTTAACTCTTTGCCTGATAGCCTATAGCAGCGAAGGGCGCAGATATTCAACTTGGGAGCCCACAGAGCCAAGGGCTGCCCATGGCTGGCCAATAGCAAGCAAAGCTTTTTCTATATTTGAACTCGAGTAATCCAGAGTTTCGAGCGAAATCAGAGCAATCAACAAATGGAAACGGCCACACCTAGACCTACATAAGCAGTCCCCCCCTGCGAGGCAACCCCCCCTTGCCCCCTTGGCGAAAAGCCACCCCTCGGAAGGGAAAAACTACGCAAAACTAAAAGGCTTTTTCATTCGAAATGGAATGCCAGCGAGCAAAGGCAAAGTTGCCAAAGGGAAAACAGAAACAGAACCGAACAGAAGGGAAAATGGGGCTGAAACAAAGGTAGCAATGGAATGAAAATACACAGAAATAAAAGGGCAGAGGGCGGGGGTGGGTGGGATTTCCCCGACCCATTCAACTTTCCGCTTACAACAACTCCCCCTGCGACTCCCACCCCATAAATTATCTGCACAATGGCCCAGCCCGACCCGGCCCAGAGCCAAGGCAAAGGTAAGCCCGAGCAGAAAGGCGAAAAAACAGAAGCACAAGCTGGAGCTGAAGCTGAAGCTGAAGCAGAACCAAAACGAGAATTCCGGGCAGAGTCTATTTTAATTTTGACGTTGTTAGTGACACAGAACGCAGGGGAGCGCGGGGCTCGAAACGAGATTACAGCCAAGTCACTGACAACAACGCCAGCGACAGCGACAGCGTCAAAGACAAAGACAAAGGCAAAGGCAACGCAAAGCCAAAGCCAGCTTAAGTGTTTCAGCTGGAAGCAGCCCCTCCTCCTCCTCCGTCTTGCCGCACCGCCTGAGACCGCCAACTCCCTATCCAAGCTCATATCCGAATCCCCCCAACCCAACCCAAGACCAAGACCAGGCCAAGCCAAGCCAAGACCAAGCCAAAGCACAAGCCCATCCATCGCCAGGCCCGAAGTCAAGGCGTAGCCAAGTGAGACCCGAGCTCTTTGAACATGTTGCGCTTGTTACAGTGGAAGCCCGCTAAGTGGTTGCTCTGCAACGGCGATGACAACTCAGCCGAATGACTGGGCTTTCCCTGAAAATGTCACATATTTTGCTTGAGGGGTTTTCCACAACACTTGGCCAAATATATTTCATTTGTGGTGGAAAACGGGGAGTGAAAATGTAAATATCTGCAATAGTATTACCAGGAACTATAAAGTGGTATTTAATAGTTGCTAGTATTACCAAACGGACAGATAATCCATCGGAACAATGCATTATCGATCTTGGCAATTTATGTATAATATATAATTCAGATTGATAGACTGTATTTCTGTTTATCTATGTCCTTATAATTTAATAGCAATTTATGAAGAAAATATAATTTTAACTACGTTTTTTGGAGATTTTTTACTTGTATATAAACATATAAGCCTCATAAAATGAAATATTTAAGTTTAACAGAAATTTAAGGTAAACTTTTCATAAGGAATTCCTTCTTTTGGTTATATTTACAATTAAATCTTAAAAGTTCCAAGGAAAATCTTTTACAGGCTTTAAAACAGGAGGCTAAATACATTTTGGGATAGGAACTCAAGTTTCCTATAAAATATTCCAATATTTGAAGCCAGTACTTCCTATACCTCATACATTTCTCATAACTGCTTGAAGATACAATCTTGTATGGCCAAATATTTGCAAAGAACAACCCAGGGATGCGCACTGTATCCGCCCAGAATGAGAAATACTTGGCATATATCAAAAGCTAGGCAGGCACACACTTGTATCTCATTTGGCAAAAGTATCTGAGAGGTCTGGGCTGAGTGGGGAGCCGTTTGGAGGGAAATGGCAGCGTGTGGGCAGCAAAGGCAGCTAGCTCCCCGCTCGGCCTGCAACAAAGTACGAGTATCTGCCTTTTTAATAGGTTCAAACTGTAGCATGAGTAACAGCAGCAGCGGCAGCGGCAGCGGCAAGGCAGCAACAGCCCAGGCAACTTGTCTAACAACCCGCGTGACGCAAAGTATCTTTGACTGTGGATTCCGACTGCGACTGTGATGGCGATGGCGAGGCGATGGCGATGGCGAGTATCTATGTGAGTGGCGGTTGCCTGTTGCTAGTGCGGCTGTGTGGGCAAAAGTTCATGACTGAGCTTGATTTTCAGGCCATTACATGGCCGATTCCGATGCCAAACAAGCTCTCTGTCTCCCTGTCTCCTGGTCTCCCTGTCTCTCTGTCTCCCTGTCTCCCAATCTCCCTGCTTTTCCCCCGTTTTCCACTGTTTTCCCTCTGTTGTCTGCCATCGCTTTATGCTTTTCCGTTTCTTTCAACGCTACTTCTCGTTTTTTGCCTTTCCTTGCCTTGCTTTTGCCTTGTCTTGTTTTGTTTTGTTTGGCGTTTCCCCGCTTCGCAGCTGCAGCTCGCTGTTTGTTTGTTTGTTTGCCTTTTGTGTGTGCGCTGGGGGATTACGTAAGGGAATCCCCAACATTTTGCAGCGCGCGCGCCAACGCAACTGAAATGAAACGCAATGATAAGGGGGCAAGCAGCGGCAAAAAAGCGAAATAAAACGAGCAAAACGAAAGGGGTGCCGTGGGGCAGGGCAGGGCAGAGCAGGGTAGGGGGTGGGTCGTGGGCGCACTGCAATGAAAAGTGACTACTGACGTTGCTTGTTTCATGTTTTATGCATGCCCCACCCTCCACCCTCCAACCACTACCCCTTGCCCCATACCCCTTCGCTTGTTGAGCAAGTGAGTAAAGTAGTCGTGGCACAAATAATAATGCAAAAAATGTATCTTATAGATACGAAAAAAAAAACAAAGCGAAATATGAATGCAATTCAAGAGGGGGCGTGGCTGGGCTCTCGCTTTGTGGGTTATTCTGCGGAGTTGCTTTGAATAACAAAACAAAATCTGATTCAAATTAGATTTATAAGGTAATGCTAAAGAAATACAAATGGAATACATTTTGGATGTCGGAAAACTGATTTGACGCAAAATAAAATATGGTTCAATTTTGATTTTTATAAATAAAGAGCTTAGGGGTTAGTATTTTCGCTTTTTAGCTTAAGCTTTAAAGCAAAGTTAGCCTAAACATGAGTTTAATATGTATCAATTTTAAATGAAGTTCCTAGGGTTTTTGAGAAATTTATTAAATAACTAAGCCAAGAAAGAAAAAGAGGTATTAGGCCGAAGAATTATACGAATTAAGAACTAAGGGTTTAGGGAGATATACTAAATTTGATCTTAGATTATCAATATCAAGAAAATATGAAGTTTTTTGATAAGATTAGACCAAGAACCTTTGTGCACGATACAAGAAATCTTGCTCTTCTAGTGTTCCTGACTATTAGGCTAACAATAGTTAAGATCTAATTAAGAACTAAGAGTTTAAGAGAATATAAGACATTTAGGTCTCAAAACATTGCATTAAATACAAATTGAATTAATTTTTGTATAAGATTCCTAGACCTAAGGATACAAGAAATCTTTCTCTTCTTCTAGTGTTCCTATCAATTGGATTATAAATAATTATTAAGTAGTTCTATTCTTGGTAATCTTCATTCCCATCAAAGCGTCAATCTCTTTGAGTTTGTGCAAATAAGCCCGCCCTGCTTGCCACATCCGAAGGACCCTTTGGAATGTTCTGCCATATGGCAACAGTTGCCTTGGCTGCCGAAATCAAAAGCCCTGCGAGCTTTGCGAGGAAGCCTTACCTTCCGGAATTTCCGTAGGCGTCCTTGAACGCGACAAGAAGGAAAATTCTCGGAAAGGCAAATGCGCCCGGCCGCCCGTTCATTTGGTATTTACAAAATAATTCTACTTACTGCCTCGACCGCTGCCCTTGCGACGCGCCATTTTGCGAGTGTCCTGTTGTTGCGCTTTTCCTTGTCCTGGATACAAATCGTTTTTTACATGGGACAACTGCTGGAAATTGGGTTCCTTGCGCTTGACTGATGTATATTTAATAAGAGGCGCCCCCACACAGAGCGGTTCTACGTCTACGCCACCGTCTCTCCCTTCCTCGGTCTCTTCTTGTTTGTATGGCACACAGTGGGGAAACGTCCTTGACGCACACACACGAGCAGTGTCCTTGCCGCTCTCTCGCCTGTGGCCTGGTTCCCGGTTCTCGGTTCTCGGCAAATAAAGGAGCCGTGTCCAAGCCCGAGTCCTGCAAGTGTGGCCTGATATGCCCTCGTCCCTTATCCGTTCGTGGCCATTATCATTATCCTTGCGCCTCCATTTGGCATCCGAGCTTTTGCGATCTCCTCGCGATCCATAAATGTGTATAGGGAGTATATAGGGGGGTGTACATATGGTATATCCTTTTGTCTGTGCTTCCTTTGATATGCTCTTGGCTGAGTGTTGGTTTGGATCCCTCGATGGCTTGTGATTTTCCTTAAATTATTTTCCGAGAGGTCACCGATTGACCCTCGCGATCGTTGCAACTGAAAAAACGTGCCACGGGGAAAAGCTAATCGGCAAGCAAATTAATTTTTTTTAGCTTATCGCCCGCGCTCACTGCATTTGCAACTTGTATATTATTATTTTTAATATGGCTCTATTAATAAAAAACGTATTGGGTGCGTTTTGCGTTTCAATTTGATTTGAATGGGCTTTTGCGTTTTTGTTTTGCTTTTGCTGTTTCTTTTTTTGTTTTTTTTTTTTTGCACAGTTACCGAGAGCGAGAAGCGCGCGAAAAGCGTCGTCGGCTTCGCGTGATTTCCGAGCAATTCTGCTTTGTCCGCGTTCCGTGCGCCTCGTTCAATTTTTCGCTGGCGACTCCAAAAGCCTTCAAGCTGCGTGCTCTGACACACCGTGCTGCTGACATCGGCCCGGCGGCCCCTGGCAAAAGAGATGGCTGAGCGGCGCGGTTGGTCAGCACTTGGTGACTTCCACTTCCACTTGTCAGGGGCCCCGGAGAGCGCGCTGCCAGAGAGCGGGCATGGGCTTTCAACCGTGGGCTTTCAATTTCGCTGCTGTGTTTACCTTTTTTGCTTGCTTTTGGCTGCAAAGAGCGGGGGCAACTTAAGAGAGCGCCCGCTTATCAGTGGGCCACGAGTGTGCGTGTGGCCAGAGGCTTGTATTTTGGTACCCGCTACTCGAAGAGCTGAAGGGTATGATGGGTCGAAGAGAGCGCAGGTGACTGGATGTCGGGATCTTTTTTAAATTAAATAAAATTAAAACTTGTATAAATGAAATACTTTTCATAATCTTAAAACCTACAAAATTCGTCTTCAAAGGTCCTTTTAGATTACATTTAATTTAGATTTTGGAAATTATGCATAATACATTTTGGTTGTTTACAAATGTCCCTTTAGATTAAATTTAATTTTGATTTTGGTAATCAAATTTTTGGTTAAGAGTAGAAAAGTTTGTGCAGATGCCTAAAAGTATGCTAGATTTTAGGATTGGAAAGGAAGAAAAATCCCAGATACATTTTGTTTAGCCATTTTGTTCTTTTTTTTTATTATTTTATTTTATTATTTATAGCATGCACCAGCTCGCTGAGACCTATAACTAGATAATTTTCTTAAATTTACCTAACTCCTAATATTTTAATTTTATCGCTTTTGATTTACATGCGTGGTACCGTAAGATGTTCATTAACAGAAATTGTACTTATGAAAATTATTATAAATGTATTAAAAAAAATTCAAATCTAAGGAAAATTTTTTAATATTTTGTAATATTAATAATTTATATTCTACATACGCTACATACGAAGCTACAAAGTGAATTATTTACATTGGATTTTGTATAAATATTTATTTGAACAAAGTAAACTTAACATCAAATAAAAGTGTTTTAGGTGCTTTTTTTGGAACGTACCAATTTTAAATAATGTGAGTGCCTTAACACAAATGGGTATAATCATAAAACAAAATTTTACTGCTTCACAACTGCACAAAAAAATTGTAGACAGCACTTAAGGTAAAGTGACGAATACGCCCCGTGGCCCCGTAATTCACAGAGAATTATTTGTGTTGGCTTTTGTTGTCATATGTATATTTACATATCTTTTAATCATTGACCAACAAATTGGATAGTACTATGTTACTATGTTAAACTTCAACATGATATGCTTGCTGTACATAACATTACTTAAAACATTTTTGGCTGCATTTAAGGTACACTTACATACATATAACGCATACGCCATGTGGTCACAATTACACCCTGTATATTCACAGGGAATTAGTTGTGTGGGATTTTATTCAGAGTAATTTCCTTTAAAGTAAATAAAAAATTGCAATCTTTGGTTTTAATAATAAGTGAGTACTTTAAACTAAATTTAAAAATAAAAAAAATATGTATGTGTGCAGCTTTATAAATGCAACAAAATCCCTTTTTGTCTGCATTTTGGGTAAAACTTCAATGTGACGCCCACGCCAAGTGGCCGCAATTTGTAGCTGTGAAGTATGAAATCTGTGAAGGCTTGCTTGGGATTTAGTTCCCCCAAGTATGAAAACCGGGCTACACTTATTTTTGGAGTTATGACAAGGCAATTGAAAATCTCCGTGGCGAAAACGTTTGCTGACAGCTTCCTGGCTTTTGTTGCTCCGTGCCTGTGAACTCCTTGATGCTTTCACCTTTTCATTGGGATATCCATTATCGCCCCCAATCAAGCCAGACAGACGGGCCCAGTCAAAAGCTGTTCGAGCCGCAACGCCTCAAATATTTGTGTCAAAAGGCCAAAGTAATGCGGCGTCAAAGTAAATGAAATCCAGTGGGTTTGTGGCAGCAGAAAACAAAAAAAGCACAAACTCTGCAGATGCCTGACAGCTGGAAGAGTTCTCAGGCGGAGTGACAAGCAAAAGGCGTGGCCTTCAGACTTGTCTTTGCGGTTACTGTATCAATTTAATATTCGATCCATACCCCGCAATGCCGGCTTCAGTTTCAATGAGTTTCAATTCGATAGATTGGCCGCCCGCTCATCTTTTTATTTTAAGAAATTTCACAAATCATTGGAATTTCTGTGGCACGGCCGGCCCCCGCCCTGGTCCCGCCGCAAATACTACACATTTTACTCAATAGCCATCAATGAAATAAGCTACGCGGCCAGCTGACTTTTGTTTACAATTATTAATTTTTTGGGGCTATAGCGCAGGCGCCATTTGCCGGCTAACGTTCCAGTTTCATGTTCGAATTTTCGCACTTCCAGCTGGAAGGAGGGGAAATTCGAAGAGCCGAGCGGTTTGGCGCCAAATCATTCGCACAATCGGCCTTTCAGTTGCAGTCTTGCGATTACAGGGCCCGTGAAAGGATCGGAAAGCGGATCAAAAACCACTCAAACAAAATTCTCAAAAATATCAAAAATTCCAAAAATATTTCCCAACAAGTTTAAGTGCCACAAAGCAATTGAAATCCAAACAAAAACCCATTAAATCACCAAGAACATGTGAAACCTAATTACTCTTTTGCCAGGAAATTAAACAGCCCAAATCATCTGGAAAAACATAAACACATGTGAGTGCCATAAAACATTTAAGCCAATTAACAGCTAAATGAAAACTCGTCAATTCAAATTGGCCTGTCAGCAGAGTAATTGTAACGAAAAGGGACAAAAAAATGTGAAATGACATACGGGTATCATGGGAAATCTCTTTTTGCCCGACATTGTTATTCAATTTGTTCGCAAAACTAATTAAAAATGGTCCTTCGGTTCCTGTTGTTGGGCCATCAAGGGTTGACCCTGCAAAAAAAAAAGGTTTTTTGTTAAATGACTAATTGGCTTTTTGCCTGACCCATCAATATAAATTTAATGAGCCATAAAATGACAAAAACAAAAAGGTTACACATTGCGGTGAGGCCTGAGGTCCTTTGTAACAACGAGGTAACTTTTTACCTTGTGTTTTTTTTGTGTCCAAATCAATGAATTCCTGTTTGGAATTTTTTATGCAAAACGGTAACCCCCGCATTCATTAAAATATTCTGAATTTCCGTAGAAAAAGCTCTATCAGATAAATACGTGAAAATAAAAACAAAAGTGGAAGACAAACAAACAAAACTTTTGTTTAAAATAGCCAAGTGAAGGCAATTACATTCCATTTTGCAAGGTTATGCCGGGAAATTCTCTGATTTCACAGACTAAAGAGCGTGCTTAAATTTACCCCATCATCCATTTCCACTCAACTTTGCAATATTAAGTATACGCCGCGTGGCCATAAAACAAAGGAGTTTTCTTTGAAATTTACCTTGAAAATAAGTCTGGCCAAAAATAGACTTCTGTTTACTTAGCAAATAAGAGAAATTATATTTACCTTCGCGAAATCTAAAAATAACGGAAGGGTTTTCTATTTGTTGTTGGTGTGTCTTCAATTGGAAACAAGACTCCTTTTTCGCATCATAAAGAAATCAGGGTCATTGCACGGAATGCTGCTAAATCTATTTGTGAAAGGCATTTAACTTATAAAAAAATGGGGCCAACTGGTCCCAAAACCACACGCATTCCCGCCTTTGAATCCCCCAAAAAAGGAAGGCTGCTCAATGTTCTGTATTTAATTGATCATNATTCTCTGATTTCACAGACTAAAGAGCGTGCTTAAATTTACCCCATCATCCATTTCCACTCAACTTTGCAATATTAAGTATACGCCGCGTGGCCATAAAACAAAGGAGTTTTCTTTGAAATTTACCTTGAAAATAAGTCTGGCCAAAAATAGACTTCTGTTTACTTAGCAAATAAGAGAAATTATATTTACCTTCGCGAAATCTAAAAATAACGGAAGGGTTTTCTATTTGTTGTTGGTGTGTCTTCAATTGGAAACAAGACTCCTTTTTCGCATCATAAAGAAATCAGGGTCATTGCACGGAATGCTGCTAAATCTATTTGTGAAAGGCATTTAACTTATAAAAAAATGGGGCCAACTGGTCCCAAAACCACACGCATTCCCGCCTTTGAATCCCCCCAAAAAAGGAAGGCTGCTCAATGTTCTGTATTTAATTGATCATATGCATAATTTATGAAGTCTTGGGAGTGCGGGCATTTGTTCTCCCCACTGGAAGGGCATCTTCCCTTGACCACGGCCTGCTGGTCCGAATGGCAACTCAAGCGAACACACACAATATCAATCTTTGGGCGGAAATCCCACCACAATAGGAAATTGATGTCCCACCGCAACGCCCTTATTCCGGGGGCGCCCCGAAAAAGCTAAGCCGGATACATGGATCACAATTCGTGTGGCTGCTTGTGGAATGCCTAAGTTGTGTTTATTGTGACTGCGAGTGCGACTGTGTGGTCTGTGGTCTCCGAATCCGCGCACATCAAAGCAACACGCCTCGGACATAAAAGAATAAATTGGGCTGCGATGAAAAATTCCGAAAGTGAAAAGCAGCAACGAGAAGAATAGACGGGAAAATTCGGAAATGGAAAATGGGAATGGCGTCAGTTCCTGCCTCTCACATCTGCGAAGATATCCCCGCAGGCTGGGGCATTTCTCGAGGTGACATATCTCTCTGTTGGGGCTTTTTAATATGTGCACGGCATGAGGCATTTTAATAAAACAGCAGCCGAGCTGAGCCGCTCCTGTCCATGCAGCGAGTTCATTATCTCAAATCACCAAGGGCAGCTCCAAATTAAATAAATAATGTTCGCATGACGCGTGTACTTAGCCCAAGGACCGGCCCCAAACGACTTGTCCCGCTCCCGAAATAAATCCCTATTTATGGGCCTTACATTTTCGCATTAGACATCGGAATATTGCCACAATTTAGGCCCTTTCCATGGGCACTCGTTGCCTGTTAATTAGCCAGGCGGTGGGGGTCAAAGTTCAATGATTGGTTTCCGTCATCGGGTATTTGCTTAAGCAGGCAATACCGAAAAGGATTTGTCTCATTAGGCGGCTTCCTGCTGCGTCACGCCGGCAGGGGAAATGCGAAAGACTACACAAGTGCGACAGCTGTGACTAATCGGTTTTGTGGGTCAGAAAATTGCATTGAATAGTTGTCAATGGAATACTTGTCCCATCTCCGGCACAAGGACATTTCTGTGAATGGAATTAAATCAAATAAATACGAGTATGATGGGATCACTTCCCCCGCAACTATGACCTCTTATTTATCCAATTTTGCATTCCAAATTGTGTGTAATCCATCCCCGTTCCCTCCATCGGATCAAAGGAGATACCGCACAAAGGAAAAAGGGGTTGGGTTGTCATGAGCACCGTCGTGTCCCCCCCCAATAAATCGGTTGTTATCCGTGGAATTCAGTTGATTGCAATGCGTTAATTGAAAAGGCTTTTGGCCACCGACTATTGGCTGCCATTCGCAAGGGATTCAATTAAAATGGTGCTCCTGAGGGCCAAGGCGTGGGCAATTTTTCCCGGTTTTGCCAGTTAAATAAATAAGTTGATACTTATTTCGTCCAACACTTGGCAACCCACTCCAGTCACTCATCTTTGATACGGGTGGCCGCCTTTCAACGTGCCGTTAAATACAAACAGTAAACAATAAACAATTTTCGAGGTTCGGGGCTCCCAGCAGATGTCTGTGTACACGCTGGAACAGCATCAGTTCGCCAGATAGTCACACCCACAGCCCAAAGTCCGCCCACCCAAAACACCAAATACGTGTACACTGTACACTGAAGTGGCCAAGACAATGGGAACGTCTGCTAGGAGGTATTCCTCTCGGTAAGACCTCAACAAATAAAGTCAAAAATCAATTAGACAGCATTAATAGCAATATCTTTGGTAGCAGCCGGAAAATGTGATACAAAGTGATATTATTAAAGCCGAAAAGGGAATAAAAACTTCGGATTGCAAGTTTGTTTTCCCCGGGGCACGCGTGGCCCTCATTTTTGCAGCTTTTTTGTCCGAATTTATGCTTGAACTTGTACTAGCTGGCAATTTTCCGAGTGGCGCATAAAAAAGGGAATTATTTAAGGTTGAAGGTGAATTTATGGATATGTCGAAAGATTTGGCATTGTTGGCCTCCTCCCTGCTGGCAATTACCTGGCAAAGAAAGAAAAATATACCCAAATTAATGTTTTCACTGGCTGCAGCGGATGCGAATGAGTAATACCCAGGACGGAAATAAGGAAAATGGTATTTGTTTTTGTTTAATTAACTTGATGTACATTTTTTCCTGCTTTTAACTCTCCCAGGGACTTTGAATTTTCTTTTTAAACTGAACCATAAATGTATATACCTTTCCCTGAGTATTTTAACATTGAGGCGTTTCATTTCTCGCCCATCAATTCATGGCCCCTTCCCCAATCCCTTTGGAATATTTGAGCATAAAAGTGGTTTGCTTTAGCACCCAATTCCAGTCGGCAATTTTATTTATTGTCCATTTTGAATGCTCACTCACCTCTTGGCAGTAAAGGTGCTCCGGAGGTGGCATTTGAACTTTGCGCTGCGTTTGCTTGTTGTTTTTCTCTGCAGTTTTTCTCGCCGTTTACAGTTTCAGCGTTTCGCATTTTATTTTTTTGCCGGTCAATTTTCGCAGGTTTTTTAGGTGCGTGCTGGCATTCATTAGCATTGAATGTCTAGCCGTCTGACGTTAGCATATAAATTGTCTAATGGGGCCGGCGGGCATTGATAATTGTATTTGATGTCGCGTGGATTTGGGCGGGAGACGTGCTCAAATCGACATTAAATTAAGTGTAGGAAGGCCAGGAGCTGGTAGCTGGGAGCTGGGAGCTGCTCAAGTGTTTGCTTGACCACAAAAAGGACATTACCGAATGCCCATTACTCAGCACAAATAATAAATGATAAAAAACGAAAAACCGCCAGTCCGGTCCTCCCTCGTCACTCACGCTTTGCAGCAAATTGACTTTTCAGCTTTGGACATCATTTTGAAGCGAGGGGGGACTTGCCATTCATTGGCAAGTCCTCGAATTATGGTCAATGCCATTTGGCCGGCTTCGAAGAGACCCAAATCACACAGAACGCCTGTCATCGAACGCATTACTACTCGAAAAGCGAACAAAGAGGTTCACTTGGGTCAGACCAGCCCAGTCCGCCCCGTTTCATCCATAATTCCATCGATGGAGGCTCATAGTTTGCATCACTTCATTTTGGCTAAAAGTGTGTTTGCAGCTTCTTTTTACGAGCATGTAGCTGGTTGTGTATCGGGTGGCATTGGGGGCGACGTGACGGAAATTTTCAATGTTGCGCCCAAAAGGATACCAGCAAACTGTGAAAAGTGAAAATAAAAAACAAGGAAAATGTGCCACGGACATTGCAATAAGGTCGGTTTTCTCATGCTCTAGAAAACTCGAAATACGCTTAATTTTGGGTTATACTTTTGCCACATTCCATTGTTTGCTTGGTCATGAATAAAGCCTCTAGCTCATGATCCTTGTATTTTCGGTTTAAAGGGAAAATTTTAAATATTTAATACGAAGACAAAAACCATCCCCCAACTAAGATTTTATTTACTTTTTCACCCTCTTTGGGGGCTTCTTATTTACTTTGTTAAACAAACAAACCCCAGTTTCTTTATCACAGTTCATTTACAACCCAAACTATTACTTCGATTCGTATTGATTTTTTTCAAACACCCCGGAAAATATTCGATTTCTTGATCTACTTGATATTAATTTAAAAACTTTGTCTTTGTCACGTAAAGTTTTTGCTGGGGAAAACAAACTTTGGCGGGTTTTTCTGTGATTCGCCAGGGGAACCACCGCGGTACGCCTGGAATTTGGTTTCTGCTATTGGCTTTGTTGATTGTTAAGTGTGCTCCTGGCCAACAAGTCGTTTGTCTGGAGGCTAACGAAGCCTGAAGCCCACGACGTTGCCATGTCTGCCAGCGAGATGTGCGATGGGCTCTCGGATCCATTTTGTAGATTCAATTTGATTTATGTCAGCGTGTAATGTGCACGTGCTGGCCACGGGAACTTGGCTAAAAGGCACCCGACTCGCTGCCATCTGTCCGCTAGTCTAATTGAAAGGTCGGGGTGAGAAGGTTGCGCTTTGAATGAAGATAAATTGCGAGAGTTAATGGGGGAAATTTGCAAAACATTTAAAGCGATGGCTCAACGAAAAAGTAAACGCTTGTTGCGCCTGCCGACTTGTCGCCTTCCCGGGGGACGATTTTCTCAGAAACGATTTCCACCGATAACCGCAATGGATGCCACTTGCAGATGGGCAGTGCCAACGCAAAGGCTGTCCATAACAGCCTGATTCTGTAACCAGGAAATTGCATTAATAATATTCCCTCAACTGATGCAAAGGTTTCCCGGAAAGCACTAACTTTATCAAAGCAAACTGGATATTAACATAAATAAAGCAGTTAGTGTCAGCACTTTATATTCTTGTTTGCGTAGATGTAAACACTACTTGCAGGCTCATCTAAAATGTATAAGGGTAGGTCGTTGTTTCCATGAAAGTTCATATGCTTTTTACCCATTCTAAGCATCAAAAAAGTTTGAAAAATTGTGCTTTGCAGGTCGCGACTTTGGGCTGGAGTTTATTACTCATACGCAGCGTTGGCTTTGCTTTGATTTTACATTTTGAAGCAGATGGCATTGACTTGACTGCAGAGTTTACGGGATGATGGGCTTGTCTACTTATTNAGCCTGATTCTGTAACCAGGAAATTGCATTAATAATATTCCCTCAACTGATGCAAAGGTTTCCCGGAAAGCACTAACTTTATCAAAGCAAACTGGATATTAACATAAATAAAGCAGTTAGTGTCAGCACTTTATATTCTTTTTTGCGTAGATGTAAACACTACTTGCAGTCTCATCTAAAATGTATAACGGGAGGTCGTTGTTTTCATAAAAAGTTCATATGCTTTTTACACGTTCTAAGCATCAAAAAAGTTTGAAAAATTGTGCTTTGCAGGTCGCGACTTGGGGTGGAGTTTATTACTCATACGCAGCGTTGGCTTTGCTTTGATTTTACAATTTTTAAGCAGATGGCATTGACTTGACTGCAGAGTTTACGGGTTGATGGGCTTGTCTACTTATTTTACGATTTGACAATCAAAAAGTTCTATTATTTATGTTCACATACTAAAGTGAAATTTTAAATCTCTAACTTTGGGAGCGAGTAAAAGTTCTCTAATGATTTATCAGTTTAAGCTGAAACTATTTCATACAATTGCATTTTGCTAAAGTCAAAAGCTCACCTAAAAGTAAGTAGATTTCATTGTATTATGACCCATTGTTGGGGAATCAACGAGCAGAACAAAGGACACCTAATTTCGATTCGCATTAAGCTTGAGAAGATTTTAGTTCCCCTGAAAACTGTATTGTGCAATAGATATTGCCTTTTGGTGTAAGCTACCTGACATGCTGGCCAACAAGTGGACAACTCAGTAGAGGAATATATATTGCCCTCTGCTTCACTTGTTTTTAATGAAAAGGCCTCTCCATGTTGATAATATTATACAAGGATACCCCCCTAGCTCTTGAACCTACAGCTAGAGTTGCTCAAAGCAGGAGATACAAGCATATTAAGTTAGTTTTATGAGCTGTGTCCTGGCAGAGCAAGGCAGCTGACTAGCAGTTCATTAACTGACTGGACTAATGTTTTTTTATAGCCTGCCATTAAGCATAGACAGCGAAATGTGTTTACCATTTGCAAAGCTAAAGTTTTGCCTCAAAAAGGAGACCACCTTTCACGTATCTAGATCCCTTTGATTTCCCCCTCTTAGCACTCCAATTACCATTAGACCTTTTGTATGCCCCGCAATATCTGTGCATGTTGTGTTTATTCAGTGTCAATGTGTAATTTTTGGTATTTACAATCCTGGCAACACTTGTTTTTAATTACGGCCCCTGGGAGGCGGCCTGTTTTGCATGTCAGTGTTTTCCCAGATTTTTATCAGCGTATGTTATTATAACCCGACTGCATGGACAACTATTTATTATCGTATACAGTACGAGTGGTATTTGTTTTTACCTGTGCACAAATATATGAAGTATGTAAAGGTCCTTGTCTGTTTATTTGCCGAAAGGGACCTTTAAGCTTTGTTTTACCTTTTCCCGGCTTTTCGAGCAGAAGGTTTCATAACTGAAATGGTTATAGCTTCAGTGGTCTCCCTCAAGCTTTTAAAATGCAAGGATGCAGCCAAAAAGGCAAAGGGAAAAAGAGATTAC
This sequence comes from Drosophila ironensis, assembly GCA_021223825.1. Taxonomy (NCBI): domain Eukaryota; kingdom Metazoa; phylum Arthropoda; class Insecta; order Diptera; family Drosophilidae; genus Drosophila; species Drosophila ironensis. Next base: position 1,671,709 of record JAJJHQ010008063.1, on the reverse strand, counting down.
AAAAATTGTGGCTCTGAAAATGACAGCTTTAAAAAAATCTGAGCTTACAGGACTAGCTTGGAATGGTTTTTTTTTGCAGCTTTGTCAACATTTCAGATTTCCTTCTAGGTCTCATTTACCTTCTATTTATATGCCTTATTGTTTATCTATTGTGATCACCTGGAGAAGGTCAAGAGATGTAAATAAACTTTGAAACTTGTTCGCCGCCGACAACATTTAACCTTGTTTCAAGTGCTCAATTTTGTGCCAAACTTTGGCCAAAGTCATTATAACTTGAGCTGGCGCTTGTACGAGTATGAGTATCTTGGACAATTAATTAGGGAAATACAAGTATTTGGTCCATAATGACTTCTGCGTGGGACTTGCCACTTGGCAATTTATTACATTCTTGCCACCAAATCGAAAAAGTTGCGCCCCCCAGCACGTGCTGCGAGTTCCATTGTTTTGTTCTAAAATTGCTTAGGTTTTGAAAAATATAAATTTCTCATTCAGAACGAATTTAGCTCTCATCGCGTGTGGTTTGCAGGCCTGTCGGAAAATCCGAAAACATCGACATTCGTGTATACAAAACAAATAAGTGCTTGTTCGTGGGTATACATATATGTACTTATATGCAAAGATATATCTGTATGGGCGCTCTGGGTGTGTGAATTTTTCAAGCATTTTAAGTGATTGAGATACTGCCCCGCGCTTTGACAGCCAACCAACAAAACGGCATGAGAAATAAATAAATTCATTTCGAATGCCGCCACACATCGGGTAATGGTAATGGCTTGTTAAAAATAAAAATTGAGAAAAATTGAGAAATATTTCAATTTTTATATTTGCCTTAATGGCACAATGGGATATGCCTCTATAAAATTGCCGCTTCACGGTCCAGTGTCTTGCATTTTCTTCGTTTTTAATTCAGAGCAAAAATTTCAACAATTTCCCCAGGCAATTGTAAACAAACTTATACACATTCTCTGCCAATTTCGTTGATTGGGCGAATAAATGAGTAATTAGGCGGGCCAGCAAGCATTATTTTCATATTCAATGGGGTATTTAAAGCTAAACTTGCCCCAAAGTTTGACATTTTGTTGGGGACAAAAATGAAAACGGACTTGTTAGAGTTTTGTTATTTGTTGGCAAAATAATTTCAATTTAAAGTTTCCATACAGATTCAAAAAGAAAAGAATAAACATGTGGAAACGAGATGCCATTGTATCTTTATTTATTATCAATTATTTTTAACGTTTAAATATTTCACCCAAAACTATATAGCAAAGGGCGATGAAAATTGTTATTGACCGAATCTTCATTATTAATTGCCCGATCTTTATTAAACTTGACACATGTCTAGATATTTTAATTTGAGCTGTAACCTATAACCATTTTTGAGATATAGATTTATGCTAAAAACAAATACAGTTTTTTGAAAATTTCAATGCCGGAAAGGGGCGTGTCAAAAAATGCAAATAAACTCAGTCTGCGTACACATATTACGGCCCTAAAGCATAAAGAATTACATCTCCAGCTCTAACCATTTCGAAGAACGACATATGCTACAGACGGACAAATGCTAATCAAGAATATAATTTGTGGGGCCGGAAAAGCTTCCTTCCCCCTGTTAATTACATTTGCACAAGCTCAAAATGCAATTTATTCCTTAAAGCTCATGGTATATAATGTTAAAAATCCGTTAAAGCGCAGTTCTGAGAATTTTCAAGTCCAGGAAAAATTTGGTCTGGATTTCGGTGGAAATCCTTTAAGGGACATCCTTTTCACACACGTCTGCATGTATGCACAGAGAGACTCCCCTTGCGCAGCTGTTTTTGCTTTTCTTTCGCAAATTTTCCAAATTGAAAAGTTTTATATTCATTGGGTTTTTTGTAAGCTCTAGCGCAAACGTGGCCACGCAAAAGCGCTAAGAGGATGAATTGAAGTAAGGCGGAATGTATGTAAGCCTTGTGTTCAAATATCCCGCCAGTCACTATTTAGGTGGCTATAGGTGGCCCCGAAAGGAAAGCCGGGAAAAGCCACAGAAAAGCGCACGAAGCGAGAGCACTTGACGATAATGAAATGAAACAAAATTAACATCGCAAAGTGTTGAATGGCGGTCCAGGATGTTGCGCCGAGTTCACAAGGATGCGCGATAATGATAGCCGGGCCGCGGATTCTAAATAGAAAAGTTGGCAACTTTTAAAGTGCCAAAGCGCTCCGTCCACAGCCCCAGCCCCAGCACGAGCCCCGATTCCCTGGCCCTGGCGATCTGCATCGTTTGCATAATTTTCAATGCAAAAGCGACAAAAGTAGGCGACTGGATTGTCGATATTCCCAAGGCGAACGCGTTGAAAGGATAAAGTCCGGGGCCTTTAGGGCCTTAGCGCAGCTGCTTTAAATGTTTAAACGCTTTTCTTTACAACTTTTTAATTATCGTTATGCACTGAGCTGTCTCAATTGCTTGGCTGTGAACTTCGAAGACACCACGAAATGGTTTTGTTTCTTTTGAGTGAATGAGTTCTTTTCAGTGCACTGCGAAAAAGGGGTATGAAATATAAACATAAATATAATAAAATATATATACAAATAANTAATAAAATATAAATAAATAATGTTACAATACTTACAAACACAAAGCGATTAAGAGCCACCAATCCAAATTATAAGATAATGTGTTATAACCAACTTTGAATATTACATTTTGTCTTTCATTTATTTATTTTTTCAGAGGAACAGCAAATTTCACTTTTTTATTATCTCTCTATATATTAAATTCTGTATATTTATTTAAAAAATTTCGGCTTTATTAGGCAGTAAGATAATTTACCCTCAAGGTTTTGTTTATTAAATAAAATGATATCATAAGTTGGATTTTCCTCGGCAACAATTAGTAGTTTGCCAATATTTTAGCCAATATTTATTCTCAGGAAAAACTGAAATCAGGCTTTTATGAATCCCTAAACATAAGCAGTTCTTAAAATGTTGTTCTTCCAGTGAACTTGTACTCGCTACAGGAGCAGCTCGTGCGCAAGGGCAATTAGATTAGATTATTGTGCTTAATTGAGCCCGCTGTTCTGCATCTCTAATTGTTTGTCGGCTCCTTACACCCATTTAATTTTACTTGGCCCGAGTGCAGTTGATTAAGACTAACACGCTTTCCACTCCACTTGCTCGCATCTAATGAGCTATTTGCACTTGGTACGATGCAGTCGCCCGTCGCCAAAAGCCAGATTCCCTTACCAGACACCGGCACAATCCGTTGCCAAGAGTGCTCCTGTTTTGGCCACGGCCACATTTATAATTTGCATGAATTAAAGCGTAATAAGGGCTGGCAGCAGGATGAATTGGCAAATGCCATGCCGGGGAGGCACAATGGGCCAGTTGGCATCCCGAAAGCCAGGGCCAAATAAATAGGAAACCCGGTAAATTGTGAAGCTTCTCTAACACGCAATTGTTAACCATCCCGCCTGGCCCTGTTATTTATGGCGTCTCTTTGAAAACACATTTAATTTGATCATGACTTTTGCATAATCTTCAGCCCCGTCCTTTGTTGTTGCCGGCCAGGTGACGGATTACATAAGCCCAAATCGATTATTTTATTAAACACGACGCAAATATGATGAAAAGAATTGGGAAACAAAAGGGTCTGCGTTTAATTCAGCTGCGCAAATGGCGGAGGGCGACCAACCCGCACCACCGGGGAGGATGTGGTTTTTAATGCGCGCAATTGCTCGCGTCAAGGAATAAATTTTGCACAATAAACTTCAATCAGCAAATGCCAGGCAGCATCGCAAGCTATCTGAGCGTAAACACTAATAAAAAGTACAGCATTGACAGTTCAATTTATCGGAAGACTGGCTGGGTTAAACAAAGCCAAAGGGTGCGCTGCTTAGTGCCTTTGAGTGAGATTTAAGCCGTGAAAGTTGAAGTAGCAAATCGCGGAATAGATGCCCAAGAAGCTTATATAAGCGCCATAAATCTGAATTGTGCCCAATCATAATTTGCCTGTCACTTGCCATACCCCGAAAGCTGTCAAATCCCAACGGGGAAACAGAGTTATGCGCGTATCTGATTTATCTGGTTTGCATTCGGTTTTTTTCCATCGCCCGGTTGGCGTAATAAATGTTTATTGTTTCAACCGGGAAAGACGTTGAACGGCAGCGATTCACGCAGAATTGGAGGATCTCGTGTTACCCTGGAAGTGACGGGCTCCTAGCAGGAGCCATTTCCCTGATTGTTGTCAAACAGATTAGGCGAAGCGTAACGCAAACTGACGCTCCCGTAGTGGAAAATTCTCGCGTAATACCCATCTTGCATATATAGATATGCCGCTTGATTAATTGGTGTCCAGCTGGGTCCAACACGCTCCTTGACATGTGTCGCCAGGATGTCGGGACCCGCCATTGCCGACCACGGCCCATAAAAGGGGCGACCTTTTGATTTATGATTGAATGTTGCGAGCCTTCAAAGCCGCATCTATCTTAATGGCAAAAATAAAACAATGCCAGCCGTAGTTGTAATAAAATGGCACCTTTTTAGGGACTGGTTTGCTGCTTTAAACAACTTTAAGGCATCTTGGCCTTCAGAGGCCTTCTTCGGATTAAGAAATCTGGGCTGGACCCCCGGGAGGTCATCAAATATACAAAAGCCATTGCATATGAAATTAAATAAAAATTCACTTACAGTTTACTGACCCCGGCGTCAGTTGTCGCTTGTCGTTTGTCGTTTGGATTATGCTAATAATCTGGGTCCAACATACTCAGACGAGTTCAGTTAGGTTCAGTTTCGGTTTCACTTTCAGGGCGTACATGTGTCCTGGTGTAATTGTGATGATTGTTATTTGATTTTCCTTTATTAGCCGGGCCTTAACGGTCGTTGCTGTGCAGAACAAAGGCCTCGTTGTCGGCGGCAACATGGCATCGGATTCGTTTCGTTTGGATTCCCTGCGTTTATGCTTATAAGTTACTGCACTTTGTGAGCCATCAATTTTGATGTGGAAGGGCCCACGCAGCGCAGACACGCACAAGCAGGCACTCTCAATGGAAGCTGGGGGCCGGAAAAACTGTCGCCCATCATCGAAGTTAATGCCGCGTGTCCGCACTTCACGCATCTTTATATGTACATCGCTTACATCGGGTTGAATCATTCTTTCGGGGATCGTTAGAGCCACACGCCAACGCGGCTATCTGGTATCTTGCTTACCTTGAGTTTTTCCTCTTTTTTTTTTTGGCCCCACCTTTGCATTGAGTACGTCAACTTTTCCATTATGCCAGGAAAAACTTTGGCCGAATCTGGTTTCCCGGGTAATCGATACATGTTCAGCTTGAGTACAGAAATTATGGGGCACACTGTGTTTTTCAGCGAAGTTCAAGAAATTGCCTTTAATATGTTCGCTTTTTGTAGCATACATTTTGGGGCCGCCTTCCACTTCAGCGAGCTGCACACAAAAATTAAATTAATTATGGCTGCAGATATTTGTCGGGTTGTGTTTAAAAGTCTGATGTGGGCTTGAAATGCTCCGCAATTTGCCTAATCCCAATTATAATAATTTAATTATGAATGCAGATATATTTGCGTGAATTACATGGCAATTTTTTTGTCCCAATTATGAATGGGCAAAAAATCCCTTTAATCCTGTGTTTCACATCATATGCTGATAGTTAATTCATTAAAATAATCTCTGGCTACAAAAGGGCTGATAAAATCAGTAATATAACTAATGTGTCTGCATGCGGACAACAACAAAAACAGACATAAACCTGTTTGAAAAGCAAACAATGCCATTGACTGATGGTTGCGGGGAGATGTCTGAAGGTAATTGATATCCCGCCATATGGTGTGAATTTAAATATAAACATTGTTACCCTATGTCGGCGCAGAGAGTCTGCTGGAATTTACAAAATAAAATTAAGCTAAAAGCTATTCCCCGTCTCGCTTTATTGGGTATTTTACGGTCGAATGGGCCCAAAGTGGCGCCCACTTGGTTTTATTAACTTGTTGGCTCTGGAATTGATATTTATCAGATTTCTACAAATTTTTATGCATTTGTTTGTCATTTATTTTTGACTCTTCCCCCTGTCTGTCTGTTTTTTACTCGTTTTTTAGCACGTTCTTGTGGCGCCAGTTATTTGCATAATTAAAGACGCTCTCACAGGTTGATGGTTGATGGTGGGCGCGATAAGAAGCCGCCCGGATCACGATGATGACGATGGGCGATGGTGATGGCTAGAGGTAAGTCACGGTCTATTTATAATGGGAATGCGGCCAGGGGGCACCCATTTGCATTGCAAATCGATCCGCCAGCGAATCGATGTAGTTTGAAAGCGGCTAACAAATTTATGCGCCCGGCGCAAGCTGGAAATCTTTCTCTGTCTTTGACAATTGATTGGGCTGGGCCTGGACTTCGTTAAGTTGAGTTTGTCGCCGAGACTCCGGGTTTATCTGCATTCCTCTGGGAATTCCTGATCGGAATAAACTTTGTTTTGCTCGACAGCTCGGCAGCTCGACAGCTCAACAGCCCCAACAGCTGGCGGAGATTCCCGCGATACCGGAGATGCTCCAAATGCTCTAAGATGCCTCTAAGCTATAAGCGCTCGTAAAAGCGCTCGTAAAGTCTCATTGTCAGGGCCGTAAAGCACCTAGGCGACCGCGGGCCAACTAATTAATAGCCCCGGCGTCCCTGCCATTAAAACCTACTAAAGCGGAACTAGTGCAGCCAAAGCGGAGCAATCAGGAAACAATTTAGTGGCGTGGCAACCTAGAATGGCATCCCAATTTGCCACACTAATTTCCAAAGGAATGCCACTAAACTATGCAGACTATTTGCAATAAACAAAAGGTTCCGCCACACTAAGCAAGGAACTCAAATATTACAATACATTTCATTGCCATAATAATCACAGGGAGGGCGGAAAGGTCTCTGGCACATACACACAAATTGGCAGTAATATGCCAGTAATTTTGTAGTTTTAAAGGTAGGAAGTTACGTAAATTAACATAAATGAATACTTTGTTCTGTTTATTTGATACCAACTAAAATCACAATAGGTTCCGCTTGAATATTTTTGCAATTAAATGCAGTTTATGTGTGTTTATTGATGTGTTTATTTGAATATAAATTCATAAATGTTTCTACCTTCCTTTGCTACTCTAGAAAAAATGTAAACCCTTTAAAGATTTACTTTAAAAATTCTTTTTCGAGAAAAAAATTGTTCAAGGACAATGCGATTAAATTTTCCCATTGGATTAATGTAAAACAAAAATATATAAAAAACAATCACTTGATAAAATGAAATTCTCTTTAGTTTGAAAGTTTGCAGAAGAATAGCCGAAAATAAAACAATTAAAAACGCTGTTTTCAAGATTTATCGACAACGAGATACCATGTACCTGTTTTCATTATCAATTAGCATTTCCGCTTTCATATTTTATCCCCCAATAGCTGTTATTTACGTCAAATGCAAAATGTTATAGACGTCATCCGAAAAGGGACGAACAATTTTGCTTGATGTATCTTCATTGTTTATTTTCCGATCATTGTAAAGCTTGGCATATGGCTAGACATTACAATTTTTAGCTGTAAGCAAAACGATTTTTACATCTTGGTCCAGCTGTTTCGAAGACATACCGAAGATAAAAACATTTGCACAAACTTAATATACCATTTGTGGTTTATGGTACATGGTATTAAAAATTAAAATGGTGCGCAATGATGTGAAAGTAAAAAGCAATGGACGCTACTTACCCGGAGAAACGTTAATCTAAACATTCCTTCCTCAGATAATATTAAGCATTCTTCAACTGATATCCTAGTTGCAGTTGGATGTCTATATACACAGTCACTTGCGATTCTCCGGCTGCATAAATGTTTCAGTGGCTGACGGCACATGTGTGGGATATAAAAAAAATGTGTTGTGTGTATGGGCACGTTTTTATGGCCAGCACTCGCCAATTTATTTCACTTGACTAGGTACAGTGAGAACAATTTGCATATTTCCGCCCCGCCTTTGTGCGATAGTGGTGCAGCCTGTGGGCACATATTAACAGTGCATTTACGGCGGAGCTTAGGCAAAGGCAAATATTGCCAGCGCTTTAACGCTGGCTGGCATTGACATTGACTTTAACCCCGTCGTATCGCCATATCATCATATTACCATATCGCCATATCGCGATACCAATATTGCATCCTTCGAGCACACTTTCCGGGTTTTTTCCTCTTTTTTTGCTCAAGAGCTAAGCACATACTCGAGAAGCTCGTGCATCAGAATGAGATTACTGGCAAGATGAAAAACTGTGTGGCATAACTTTGGCAAATGCCTTCCTTGGTAATCCACTTATTATCAAATTGTCCTTGGGCGAAATCTGTTGGAAAAAGGCGAATGGCCAGAAAAGTTCCTCAAACGGGATAACTTGTGAACGGCAACCACCAAAAAAAGACAAATATAGTTTGCCCAAAGGAAGTGAGCTTCAACTTTAGTTGATCTCTGCAACTGATGCCAAAAAGTCAGCAAGTTTTGTGCACTTTCCAGCGGGAAATCCGTTTTTGTCCACTAAACTCTGTGTCATCCGGGTTGCCGGGCAAAAATTGCAAAATTGGTCTCTTTTTTGAGTTTGCTAAATGTTTGCCAAGCCCTTTTATACACAATTAAATGGGGGAAATACATAAAAAGGAATAAATCTGTTTATAGTTGCCATAGAAAATTGTATTGAGTGTTGAACATTTTTGCAGCGGGTTATTAATCTCTCAAATGCTTTTTCAAAACATAAATTTTTAAAATGCATACCATATGTTTTCCTAGAAAATTTGGAGAGAGTGTATAACATTTTTGCAGCGGAAAATGTGTTGCCAATTTAAAAATGTATACCTATATTTTTATAAACATGGTATTAGCTGCATTATTTTATGAAGTTAAGGTCTAAGGCAGAAATTCGACTTAAATTGTCAATCAAAATATAAAACAATTGTTTCCTTTTTTCATGGCTTTATTCCGGCCTTTGAATGTTGGGAATGTATTGCTGAATAAGCTAATGATTGACTTATAATAAATGTCATGTTTGTGGCGTTTATTCCAGGTAGTTATAGGTTGTTAAGAGCCGGATTGACTTAAGATTGTTGCCACGAAAACAAGCCAAGCACTTTTCCGATTTCCCTTCTCAAAGTCAAAGTAAAAGTCATTTTCAGGGATTTCTCTTATATTTTTCTACGGAATTTATTTAGGCCATTTAAATTAGTTTAGGTTGTAGGTCAGGTAGCAGCGTCGTTGGGTTTCTAGAAGTGGGCCACAAAGGTGTTGGGGTCTACCACGGTGGCCACCTCCCAGGGATGGACGACGGAGGGTCCTGGAATGCGGTTGTAGGCATCTGCAAGGAAAAGAGCAAAAGAAGCCGTCGTAGCCAGCTGGTTGTTGGTGCGCTTCTCTCGGGCCAACTATAGCCCACTTACCGATAATCTTCTGGATGGCTGTCTGGGCATCCAGGAGCTGGGGAGGAGCGGGCGCGGCGCTGGCGAGGACGAGGCAGATGGCAACGAGGGCGAGGGCGACAGCAAGGAATTTCGACATCTTTGGGCTTTGGTTTGTGTTTTGTTATTCTTGAGGTTGACTCGGGATCTAATTGAATGTGCCGAGACCGCAGCTATTTATACTCGAAACCCGGGATGAATGAAAGCCCAACTCCGTCGCCACTTTGGGGGAGAGAGATACATATTGGTAGCTTGTTCTGAAGCAGCTGTTTGGAAATTGGATTTCTTGTTTTGGTTTCTTGGCTTTCGGTTTACCCCTTTCTATCGGAGCATGCGGCACCTGCCGTCTGTCGGCGATATTTAATAATCCGCGGAATGTCCGCAATCGGAGCGGGAAACGGGTTTCGCAAAAGAACAAACGAGCCGGGCGGGATTTCTAAGCGCCTCGGCTAGAAAGCAAAAAGCCAAACAGTGCAAAGCAATTTTCAAATGGATAGTCTATTTAACAATTCATATTTTGGTTGGCCAGAAGTTGGCCAGTTTTATGCATCTGAATATGAATAAGAAAGAGTTAAGGAAATTAAAATGTTTAAACATTTGTATTAGAATTGACTTGGTTATTGGAACAATGTCAAAACTGTATATTTTAAAACGGGTGAGTCGAATAAGTTTATATACATTTTATTCCAATATTTCTGAATTTTAAGAGATTAGAAATGATATCTGATGTCGTAGCAATTAAGTATTGTTGGCCTTAAAGATAATATCTCAAAATTCAGCAACAAATTAAATATATACATATATTATGGCTTAATTTATGGGATGTATTAAATGCAGAAACCAAGCTCAAAAATATACTAATAGCTTGTGTATATGGCTCTGTTTTAAGGGGTATCTGAGGGTTGTGACCTGCGGAATGAAGTATTATTGAATTAAAATGTGGTGCCTTCTTGTGAATATATTTGCCATAACATACTCGTTTTGCATATGACAGTTCATTGTACGAATGCGGCGGCTAAGAATCTCTGTTTATATTTTGCTTTTGTGTTTTGATCTTCCTTTTGTTATGTTGGGCAGACGGTTTGGGCATTTCCCACCCAGAATAAAAAACGAAATACAAAATAAGAAAAAAAAAACAAGTAGGAACGATTATAGTCAAGTGTCTCGACTATAAATACCTGGTTCTCAGAATTCACATGATTCTTAGAACATGGATAAGCATTGCGGATTAGAAGTACGCAGTATGTTTCTATGGTGAAGCATGTTGACGCAATATATTTTTGTCATTTGCGCGTGCGAAAGTGCGCTTGCCCTGCTGATTTTTACAACACATATAGATATTGAATGTACCAATATACTATCCAAATTTGGTATCTCTAGAATTGAAATTCTGGGCACCACAAATATTTGCGTCTTAAGGGGGTGCGGTGGGAGGTATCCAATCTTTAACACAAACTTTTGCTGAATAATTATCCCCAGAAGCAGAATATCAAATTATTTTGTGTGTCTCTATTACAATCCCCAAGATCTAGGCGTTCATACGGACATGGTCGGATCGAATCAGCTTTTGATGCTGATCAAGAATATATAAACTCTATGGGGTGGGAAAGCTTCCTTCTCTCTGTCACATACACTCGCAGGTATTCAATATACCATTTTTCTTTTAAGAACCGGGTATAAAAACATGCCGGCCAGATGAAAGAGTCTAAAATGCGAATCGTTCGATTATTTGTCGCCGTTTAATGTTGGCTGTTTGATGCTGATTTATAAACAAACCGGTTGGCTTTGGCTTAATTTGCCGCTCGGCCGGGAGCCGAAAGAAAGTAAAATTTGGTGCGGTATTTTCGTTTCATAAATTACGTCAACTTGGGAATTTCTTTGCGTGGCGGCAAATTAAAAAAAATCGCCCACAAAGCATATGCAAAATGCCTAAACTTCTTAAGACTTCTTGCAACAGCAGCCTCGGCGTCTAGCTGGCAAAATTGATTGGAATTGTTTATACATATTATATTTTGTAGGGTCTCGCGAGGGAAGGAAAGCAGTAGGGAGTGTACCTTGTCGGCGCGTATTGTGGTCGTGTTTTGTAATCAGTTTAAGACGTGTAATGCTAATGCAGACACGTGCCACATTGACAATCTTCTCAAAAAGGGGAGCCACTGCCTAGCCGTGAAATGGGGAGCGAAAAGTTGAGCCTGACACATGGCAATTGTTCACGGAAATGCCAATCAGTTGGCGTTGCATGTTGGCTGGGTGGGTGGCTAATGAGGCACCCGTAAAGCCTCTTATCGCTCCCTTTATTGGCCTGTCTATGGACGAAAAAAAAAAACCATGATCTATGGCACCCAGCGAGCGGGAGTTCATATTAATAACAATAATAATGCAGAAGCCCTTGCTGCGGGATATTTTTATTTGGCATTTGAATTTTATCTGCATTTTGCTGGCAATTTGGGTCGTGTGCAAATCAGATATACACACCAGATACGTGTAGTATATAATATTATTTGCTTTTGGGTATTTAGAGCCAAAGAACAGCAAAATAGCCAAAGTATGAGCCAAGCGTAAACATGTTACCCCAGGGCTTTTTAAAATTATATGCTAATAAATTAGTGTTTTCTTCGTTGGATACGATCTCAGGGGATATTAAAGGGGATATTAAAATTCTAGCAAAAAGCGAAGCACATCTGCGTAGATGTTTGCTTGCTCCCAATTATTTACAGTTCAACTTATTTTGCAACTTTGTTTGCCTGCGAGGAAAGGCCAGCCAGGGACACGCTGCGTATGCGTAACGTGCGAAAGGATTATAAGCTCTGGATAATAAGCGAGGAAAGAAAAACATTCAAAACATCCGCATTTTCGCCACCAACAGCCTTTTGATGAATGTTTCATTAATTACTGAAAGCATTAGCATAAAATGAACGCCTCAAATTTCATTGAAAATAGCCCTGGGCATTCAAAATGACTTGAAAGCGTAAAGAATGTAGTTACTAAATGGTTTGCGTCAAGATTAATGATAATACGTCCGTAATTAAGCGATCCAGTGCGGCGTAATTAATTCGGCATGTCGTGTCTTCGGGGCTGCCAAAAAAACATGTTGTATTTAATTATGTATTTCCCGGTGATGTTGATTAATCGATTCGTCGGATGTCACTGCACATGCAGAGCAGTCAACGATGCATTTTAATTGGATTTTGCCGCCTTCACAATGGCCTCATTAAATGGGAGATCGAATTATTTTAAGAAATTCGCCCAGCGCTTTTCTTGCATATAGTACACGTGCCAGGCAGACGTCAGCCCGCATCGATATGAGGCGCAAATTAGATTTATTACCTTGATGGCCCGGATTGATGGCTCAGCTGGCAGGTGGAAAATCATATTATTGCAAAGTTAATATGGCTTACCAACTTTTGCCCAAAGTTATGGTGGCTCGCAAAGTTTCGGCCTAAGAACTCCCAGCAGTAGACAAACTTGTGCGCTGTTCGATTCCACTTTGTTTGGTATTAATTTATAAAGTAGCGGGGATCCAGCAGAAGTGGCTTTAAAAACGTAATCACTTTAAGCGAGGTTATTCGGATATTCAATGCATTTATCAAGCGTGGGCGTTTCCTCAGGAAATAAACAAGGTAAACCTTTTAAAATCGTTTAATTTTGCGAATTTTTCTTTGGCAAAGGAGGCGGCAACCCAAGGGTCTGGTTGTCATTTCGTTTGAGCTTGCAGGAAGCAGCAGGTTGTTGCTGGGAATTGTCGGGGATGGCTGTGGCAGGCGGCTTTTAACAAACTCATTTCGTTATCTGGATGGCAAAGCCAGAAGCGTCATTTGAATTGCGTGTTTATGCCTTTGGCCCCAGCCAACACGTTAGCTGAAATTACGGGGGATGGCTTAGGCATGCATTAAATATTCAACCGCAATTTATTATATTGGTTCGGGCCAACTCAGTGCTGCCGCCCTTGGCAGTTGAATTATCGCAAATTAACGGATAGCTGGGAATTAAAATTTGCCTGCGATTGCGTACAATAACTCGGTAATTACTGCGGCTGAAGGGTTATTAAGCCTGCTGTTTTAATATTCTTTCACACAATTTCTTCGGCAGACGTACTATTTCCATAAATTACCAACAAAGACCCCATTTTGACACGTGGGGAAAATGCAATTACTCTGGCCCCTGGTAATGCACTCAATTAATTACCAAGCTAAAAGCGGGGACCTTGTAGTGTCGCAGGATAATTGCCGCCTGGTTATTGCCTGACAGTGATTATCGTTTCTGTTTCTGCATTAAAATGCAAAGGAACTGCGGTTGCCAGAGCAACAAAGTGGCTGCCAGTGCGTCACCTTGCTCCTGAAGGATACAGGATTTAACTGCTGACTTTTGAGCAAAACTGCTGACTTCCCCTGGCTACACACTTGCCAGGACACCCACCAGGATGTTGTGTTGCGAAGGAGATTTAAGCCTTCGCCGTCGAGCATATGCTCCCTGTTTGTCTTTGGGATGCGGTGGCTCTCATGCATAATTAATCACCCAGTGTCGCCTGCGGCCGTACATGTATATGGAATAGAATCCGAGGAATCGGGAGGGTGGGAAGCCTGGTATGCGAATGTGTCAGTTGACATGGCCGGGATTTTTTATCACTGCCACAGACGTCGGGCCGCTATATTTATCTTCTTACCTCGGTCCTGTCCCGCCGCGGCGCTGCAATCTGGCGTCATAAACGATTTCGTCCTAGTCCTTTAACAGGACGCACACGCGAGCATCCCGGGCCGGCAAAACGATGTTAATGTCAAGTAGGTGCCCGAGCACGTCTTGCTGCGATAATTGTTGACGTAAATCATGCAGAAGAGCAACAGAAATAAAACAGGGCCGGATAGACAGACGCACTTGCACGGAGAAAAAGATTCCGGACGGACTCTGCGGTTCTATGGAAAACATACGCCCCAATCTCTCAGGAAACTTGTGTTTATTTATTCCAGGAAAGCAGGTTTGTATTGTTACATTTAAAGCATCTTCTTTTCATATTCCTTTTGGAGGATTTAAATGGAACAGTATTTATTGAAGACAACAATCACAAGTTTGCGTCTTAAATAACAACAATGAATTAAAATTATGTGAAAGGTAACTAAATATATTTGTGAATGCAGTTTCCATTTACCTACAAGGTTTTCAAGCCTTTACAATTGCATAATTGTGTTGACCAATTTCACGGATATTACATACTCAAGTGAATCTGTTTTATGAATAAACATTTCATTTTTTTCCTATGACTGTTGTGTTTATCGTTACAACCACATCAGTATTTATTCCCAAGCTCTTTTAGCTTGCAAATTGGCTGAAAGGAATTTCGCAAGAAACGTTTTTGCATTATAAAACTCAGCGATTAGCGATCCTTTGATCTAAATTATGTTAATTTTCTTCGAGTGTCGGCTCGAACCTGTTGGCACTCCGTGGAATCATGTAAAGTGACATCCGGAAAATCGGTAGCATTAGCACAGACATTTCTCTTGGTCGCCACATCACATAATTGAAATAAATATCAAGCTCTTGTCATCCCCGGGGCTGTTATCTTTTTTGGCGCGGGGTAGAGTCACTTTGGCTGGCACTTTATTGAAATGTGTTTTCTTATTTGATGACAAACACGAACGCATTTCGGGACTGGGACTGGGGCCGGGACTGGGAATTGATTTTAATGGAAATATTTGCATTTAAGTAATACTCGCCATTTGGGGGGTCGCCTTGGCAATTTGAAAATTGTAAAAGCCAGACTAAGTGCTGCTTATATTTGCCTGCCAAGGAAAACAGGGGAACACAAAGTGTTGAATATTGTTGATGGCCGGAATGTAGGAAGCGGCATTTCTCAAATTAATGCGCACAACAGCGTGCGGAAAAATTATGCAAATCACGTAATTTTTATTTCGCCGTGTTGAAAAGTCAAGACGACATGGTTTTTGTTTCAAGCCTCAGCATTCGGAGGGTGAAAATTAAGGGACGGGGCTGGGGCTGGGGCTGGGGCTGGGGCCTGTTTCCCTCAGCCCTGTTTTATGGCAAACACGCGCGTAGAATTTTGTTTTACGCCCCAGCTAAAGTGCAGGTAAGTCGTCTGTTTTTTACTGCGATTTTTATAGACTCTTCAAATATTCGCTAGAATTTGCATAGCTCTAAAATGCCCTAAATCAGCGTTTTTCGTATATCTTTGCTTGTTTCCCTCTTTTAAATAACCCGCCCAGCCGACCGCAATCGATAAGTTATCGCACATGCGCACGAATATCGATAGGCAAACAGCTGTTACAAACGTGTATACATACAAGCCGAAAGAAAAAAATTGTAACGCTGCATTTTCGCGTCGCGCAGACTGCATTTTCACGAATTCGTGCCCGAAAAACCGCCCAAAAGTCAGTGGAAAGTGCCCAGAGCCAATCGGAAAAGCGTCTGGCAGTGGAAAAGCAAGTGCACGTGCCGGAATTTCGGGCTAACTAAGAAAACCGCTTATCTCGCCGGTGGCCCCGCCAAAAAAAGCGCCCCTGTTGCAAACACATCACAAACAAAAAAAAAATGGAAGCCGACATCACGCCTGCAACGGAGACCAATGGAACGGCCGCAAATGCCCGGGAAGGCGTGGAAAACCCGGAGCAGCCGCTGCAGCAGCAGCAGCAAAAAACCGCGGACCCCGTGGAAGCGAGCGTTGCCGGGGCCGTGGGCGAGATTATAGACTATTTGGAGGTAAGGCGGCGCGGGCAGGCGGAAAACAGGTACAGCTTCTCACGCATATGCTTTTGAACTTTGCAGGAGGAGGGCGGCGGCGGCGAGGGGGCGGGTGGCAGGTCGCAGGACGCCGATGCTGATGCCGAGATGGGCGAGGCCGAGTATCTGGACGGCGAGATGCCCGAGGAGCAGGAGTCCGAGCCCAAGGACGGGTCCAAGGAGGCGGCCGAGGAGGAGGGAGACGAGCATGAGGAGGAGGAGGAGGAGGAAGAAGCTTCGGGCGACAAGGAAAAGGATGCCGAGGGAGCAGACGAAGAGGCAGCCAGTGAAGCGGCCGACAAGGAGGAGACAGAAGGCGGGAAAAAGGCAGATGAAGGCGAAGCCGACGACGAGGAGGGCGAGGGCGACGACGAAGAGGCCCCCGAGGGCGAGGAGGAAGAAGCCGCCGAGGGCGAAGGCGAGGCCGAGGGCGAGGGTGACTTTGAAACCGAGGAGGAGGGCGAGGGCGAGGGCGAAATCATCACCGGCGACGAGCCGGCCGCCGTGGCCGAGGGCGGAGCTGCCGCCGAATCGCCGGTGCGCGAGCGCAAGAAGGAGGAGCCGGTGGACGAGAACCAGTGCCGCGTTTGCACCAGCAAGGAGGATCTAGTCAGCCTGTTCAAGAAGCATATCGACGCCACGCCCGCGGACATGCTGCTGGTCATCTGCCCGAGTGTCTCGATCTTGCCGAAGGACTTCATGCCGCAGTTCATCTGCACGAAGTGCCTCAGCAGCCTCACGATTGCCATACAGCTGCGCAAGCAGTTGGAGTCCACCGAACAGAACCTGCGCAAGCGCTTGTCCCGCAGCAAGAACAAGGTGCGCCGGCCCCGCGGCTACGTGGTCATCGATGCCCCCGTTACCGATTCCAGCGACGACGACGAGGAGCTGAACGATGATGCCGAGTTCAAGATGTCCGATGTCGGGGGATCGACCAGCCCCGAAAGCGATTCCGGGGACTCGGACGAGAGCGAGAAGAAGGAGAAGAAGAAGCCGGGCAGGCCGCGCAAGAAACCCCTCAAACGATCGCTGGATGACGACGAGGAGCCGTCCAGTGCCCAGAAGAAAAAGTATCAGGGCACGTCGACGGCTTCGGTGGGTCCGTTCGAGTGCGACCAGTGCGATCTGACCTTCTCCCGCAAGCAATCCTATGTGCTGCACCGCAAGACGCACGAGCGGAGCGAGCACACCTGCCAGATCTGCGGCAAGGTGTTCAAGGTGGAGTGGGCCTACAAGACGCACGTCGAGCGTCACGAACAGGAGCGGGCCCAGTTCCGCTGCGAGCTCTGCAGCCAGGTGTTCCGCCTGCGGGCGGAGTTGAAGCGCCATATGGCCGTGAAGCATGACGAGCACGGCTTCATATACGAGTGCAAGCGCTGTCAGCGCACCTTCCTCACCCAGCAGCGTCTGCAGCGCCACCAGAGCATCGGTTGCCAGCGCCAGTCGGATGAGCGCTCCTCCCATCAAAGGGACATGGGACGTCGTGACGGCTATTCCCATGGCAATTCCGGCAAACGTCGCTCGGAAAGCGGACACCCGGGACAGGGTCGGGATCTGTTCAAATCGGTGGCCCCGCTGACCACCACCTATTGGAGCGACAGCTTCTCCGACTAAGCTGCTGGACTACGGATTGCGGATTACGGCTTGCAGATTTCAGTTTAAATCAACGATTTTAAGTTTCTCTAGAGTTAAGTCTAAACAGTGCAAATAAATAACATTTGTAATAAATACAAAATAAACGTAAGTGGCCACAAACTGGGCGTTTTACCTTGGTTTCCTTTCCCGGCTGGTCTGGAATTTTAATAAAAACTTTTGCAAACCGCTCACAGGGTTTTCAGTTTGCAAGTTTTTACTTAAAATGCTTTCAACTTAAACATGAAGCGTAGTTCTCTGCCTGTTTGGGTCTTTCAATGCAAAAATTTCCGTTGTGGTTCGTCGAAAGTCCCTGCCAATTAATTTGGGATTAATCGAAAATCGACAGTCTTAACAAAAAAATCGTACTAATGGCAATGATTTCCCAGTATGCTCTGCTTCCGCTTCAAAAGCTGACATTTATGTGGCAGCTTTTACTCTAAGGACCATAAGTTGGCCACAAGTTCGCCAAATTAAAATAAAACGGGGATCGATGGGTGGTGGCAGCCTGATGTCACAAGCTTTGAGGTTTGACGATGCAGCTTTGCGAACCGAAATTGTGTCCTTTTAAAACCCCTTTTGCTGGTGGCCCCCAAGCTGGGTGATGCCAAATGGCATCACTTAATGCCCGCTCGGGGAGCGTCCGACTGCAGTGCAGCACAATCTTGGCCATAATTTAGCCAGCTAATGTTTATAATGCTGCTCCTAACTACGAGTGTTTAAGTGCTGGGATTATAATCGCAGCACCACAAAAGCCAGATGGGTGGCATTTGTGCCCTTTGGATGGGAGATGAAAAAGTTGCGGTTGAAAAAATGTTAGTTGCTTGGGAATTTAATGTTGCTCATAACAATTTACAGGAAATTTAAGGTTTCATTTAATAGGAGAAATAGTTGCAAACAAAGAGAATGTTGAATGTGTTTAGCTAACGTTTGCAGGCAATTTGAGGTGAACGTGAATATTAAAGTATCTGGCAATTCTAGAATTTTTGTAGAGCTTTAAATTTGAGTGCTTTGATTAGTACTAGAGTTTCTGGTATATTCCTATTGGTAATTTCCTTTTATGATTAAGTGGAAACCCAAAAGAGACGTGTCTTCCTGTATTCCCTGAAAATCTGGGAATACGAAATCCTCGCCCAAGAAGTCGAACACTTAAAGCAGACTTCAAAGACACAAAGCAACTTGCTCGACGTCAAATTTTATTTACAAAAGCGGGACGTTAGGAGAATTCCAGGAAGGGGGGAGTGACCAATGCAATTAACATTTTCAGGAAATATACAAAAATATTCAGAGGGTGATGGTGGTGGTACTGCTGCTGCTGAATGCTCCTGCGTTTGGCGTGCTGCTGCAATTTGGATGCTTGTGCTGCTCACGTCACTGCCACTGGGGCGATGGCATTCTAGAAGTGGTGAATGGAATGGTAGGTGGGCAGATGGTAAGACACCGACGACACTGGGTGGTGGGCGATCAGTGGGGCATGGGCGATGAGCGGGGCATGCGAGATTATGGGGGCATGGTGCACGAGAGTCGGTGCGGCCACGTAATGCGAGTGTGTCAGCAGCGGGGCGTGGTAGCCCAGGCCCAGGGAGAGCCCTCGCTTGGCCTTCACGGAGGACTCCTGCTGCTCCTCGGGGGCGGGAGCGGGTGCGGCCAGGATGCCGGTGAGGCAGGCGAGTAGCAGCAGCAACTGTTGGCCAAGAATTTTCCATTAGCGCGTAATGACCGGTCCGGGAAAATATGCAAGAAACGTCCAATAATTTGAAATATTCCTCTAAAAGAGTCTGGGCCCCATAGTGATTGGTTACATGAAAATTGCAATTGCTTACAGTGAACTTCATTTTGTTGGCTATTTGTGATTTATGTGGCTTATATTGACTTGAAACTGTTGGCGCGCTGGCTTAAATTCAACTAACATCGCTGGCAGCCAGAACGACTTTATTTATACGATTTTCGAGCGGTGCGTGGATTGTTAGAAACTCACTCAAAACTAAGTCAAACGCACTCATTAGGCAAAAACTATTTAGGCCCAAAAAAATCAAATAAAAATCGCCAGAAATCGGCAAAAAGTCGGCGCAAGAAACACACGCATCGAGAAATATGTGTTATGCCCACATCAAGCCAAAATTGCACAAACATGCCAAGCGACTCAAGTGTCTCGATGTGTGCGCCGAGTATCTGAGTGCGGCCGTGTACTAAGTATCTGACAGAACGGCAGTGGCAGCCTCGGGCGCGCAGCATAAGCAGTTTTTTTAATTCGCCAAATTATTTGGAGTACTCACTTTGAGTGCCAATTGCCGCCATAAATTAGCTGCAGCCACTGACCAGCCTGTTGGGTTTATCAAATGCCAAAACCATAGGAGACAAATAATTCCTCTGACAAATGATTTGCCGAGGAAGCTGCTTCTGGAAATCCTGCCTTAAAATTTACCCCCCAAAGACTGTGTAATGGCAAAACAAATCACCACAAAATGATAGGTCAATAATGGCTAACAAGCTAAGAACTTAATACCGGATTTAAATTTAAAATGGGGATTTGGATGCTGTTTCATTTGACTGTTAAGCTAATGGATTTGAGCAGCATGATTGCATACGTTTATTTGCAAACAAAATGCATTTACGAATTTAACAAAAAAGTAATCCCATCTGCACTTTACATTAAAAGCTTTTTAATTGTCAGATAAACCGCTCTCCGGCTTCATTTTGCAGCACAATCATCGCAGTTTATTAAATTAATCAAATACTATCGAAATCGTTTGCTTTGGCATATGCAAACTAGCCATTATTTATAGCGTTTGAGACCATATTTTCTTGGCCGAAAACCCATTTTCGTGCAGCTGGCAAACCCAGCCAGTCAGTCACCAAACAAATGGCTCCAATAAATTTCCTTGAGCATGAATTCCATTATGACTGGGAGTGATTTCGAACAATTTGCAAACAAATTTCACATTCGGCAAACAGACGGCAACAAATGGTTGACAATCCCGAAGCTCTGGGTGGAAGTGGGAGTGCGGGGCTGTTTGTTTACCTTGGCTAATTGGAAACTTGGCTTAAACTTGGCGGTGAGCGGGCTCCCAGACGGAGTCATATGGATACGCTAAACGTTTAACGTTTATGTGGTAGTTACAGCCGTTTAACGCTCTCAATAATTAGGCAATATAATGGGCCACAAAGGCCCGGGAGGCCCGGGAGCTGAGCCGTTTGGATCGTTCAGTCAATTGGCCCAGCGGGGGCTATATGGCCTGAGCTGTATCCGATAAGGGAATTTTCCCTCTGGAAAATGTGGTAATAAAAAATGAGGAAATACTCACACACACACTCACGAAGCTCACTCACATTCATATACAGCAGGCATATTTGACAAGCGGAACGTTAATTAAAGGCATCGCGAATGGCAGAAAAACAGAAACGGCGGCGGTTGTTGGCTGAAAAGGAAAAGCCCGGAGTGCCTTTGGTGTTTATCTGCAGCTGTCAGTTGATGGCGCCATTTTGTTTTCCTTCTCCCTGTGTTACTGCGTTACTGTGTGACTGTGTGGGTGCGCCACCTGTTTAGACGTATTCCTCAAGGACACGTTGCTGTGAATAGACAAAGGGACTTGAGAACGGGAGATGGAGCGACAGCAGAGCCAACTAGATAATTGCCTGGAGCTGGGCGAGTCACAAGGAAATCACCCAATAAAGCTTTATTTTTTTCGCAGCTTAACAATTAAATATGAATTAGGTTAATTGCTAATTGTTAGCTAAGCGTCTAGGATTATACGAAGCGAATGTTAAGTTCACGTTGAAGTCGATTATTTAATTAAAGGAGTTGTTTACGCAGGGTCATCATCCACCTTATAAATTAGATAAATTTCAAGTTGATTGTTTCCCCAGGACGCTGGGAAGTTTATTAAAGAGGCAAATCCTTTCAAGATTTTCCACACAACTCATACAGCTTGTCGCCATAAAAATCATACCATCTGAGTGCAATTTATTTTCCCAAGGAGATTTGTTTTAAAAGCCCCTGCAGGTGGCCAATCGGTAGCAAGTTCCATACAATTGAAACGAAATTTAATAAAATATAATGCGTTTTTGTCGAACCCCAGGTTATTATTACATTTTGATTGAATGTATGTTCGGCCATAAAGAATAATTGCCCGCAACAGATGTAGCGCTTGACAAAATCGAAAGGCCAATCCATCAACCTCAGCCCGCTGACAGGCAGGCAATGTGTCTGTCTGTCGGGCCCCAAGTTCCAGCCCAATGAAACTCCACTGAGCCGAGCGAGTAATTCAAAATTATGCATGCCAGGTGGGGGCAATGCAATCATTTCGTGTTGCGAAATGTGCTGCGAACAGGATTCAGATTTGGACTCAGATTCCGTTTCAGATTCAGATTCAGATTCGTCTGGGGCCATTAGCCGAACGCAACACCTTCGACGACGTGTGGACATGTCTACTTTGATTTGGCCAACTCACACGGTCTGAGTGATCTGGATAGCGTTGTCATATGCTAACCGGCCGATACATGTTGAGAAAAATATTGGATCCACAACATATTTTCACAAAAATTCTTTTCTGTCTCGTGCAAACAACTTGACTGCCCTTCATAAGCTTTTAATCCTTTGATTGAGACTAAACACAATTAATTACTTAGCCTTTTTTGTAATGTACCTGGACCTGCGTATCGATTGCGCATTCCCCGCGTCTGTGTTGCCAATTAATTGCCTGCTACGCCCAGGCAGCTGGAAATCGCAGCCAGACAGCCATTCGGGCGGACAGGTGGACGGGCGCGCTCTCAGCTCCGCTGCAGCCACTCAAAATTGCATTAGATATTTCGTTAATTATGCTGCACAGTTTCAGTGGCACTTGCCCGCTCGCCGTCGGACAAACAGTCGCAATTGGGCAATGCCAGGCAATGCCAACTCGCACATGCACATAATGGACCTTCATGTAGGTTTTCCCGGCATGTGAAAAGCTGTGAAAATTTGCATTGTCTCGTGCGGGGGAGTGGGATGTGATAGACAGACCTCCCTCAATCATTTACGTAGTTGAATGAAAGCCCTATTTGGAAACAGCATGACAAGTCCGTGTGGAAAACTAGTTTTCACGTTGTGGTTGAGGCTTTGATCTCATGTTCGACTAAATTATTTCCCTGGTGGTTGCATTAATTTGGACTAAACACTAGAAATCACGTCAACCGCATGGATAAACGGACTGTTTTATAATTCAAAAGCAGTTGTTGCGCCTCCCAGGAGGATTCTGATTTAGATTAAATGCTTAATTAAAATATACACTCGGCAAAGTTATGGGCGGCAAATGTTTCTCTTGATTTATGCCGAAACTGTAATTATTTACAAAGAAAAATCGATTAAAATTTACAAATAAATGCAGAGAAACCCGTGAAATGGATAGACAAACTTTCCAATTTTGTTGTGGGAAATTCAACCGCATTTTTTGGCCTTGTGTAATAGAAACCATTTTCAATTTGAATTGTTGCAGGCATTGTTTAGCAAAACCTTCTGCTGCCCCGGAGGAAATTATAAAATAGTCATCATGCAGGACACTATGCTGAACAATATGACGCAGCAGCAGCAGCAACAGTCCGGAGTCCCTAACCGGCTGCCCTTCAACGAGACGGTGCTGAAGGACTTCCAGATAACCAGCAGCGACATCGATAAGTTTGTTAAGCTTATGCACGAATTCCAGATGAAAAACATGTCCACACAGGTGGACGAGTGCCATGGCTACTGCCAAGGTGAAATTTACAACTGGCTGCGTGCCTACAATAGCATTCACGGCTACGTATCCCTTATGGTAAGTGTTTTTTTCCCCTCCGAAAAAACAATGGAAACTTTTGACTAATGATGAGCGAGGAAAGCCAAGACGTTTTATGAATGGAACCAAGAGTTGAAAAGGCCTTTGCGTCTCAGTTTTGGCCGTCGGTCCGTTGATGAATTCAAGGGACCGTTCCACCTTTGAACTATGTGCCCAAGTCCAGGAAATCTCGTCCGTTTTTGTGTGGGTCGTCGCCGAAATTAAAGCAATTGGGTGAGCTCGCCGCACCCCCGCAATCGCAAATCACAAATCACATTGGCTTTGTTGAGTGCCTGGCTGGCTGGGGAGTCCTTTGTTTTTCCTTGGGGTCTCCTTAAAAGGGATCCCCAGAGAAAGGCCGCCTTTGAACGGATATAAATTATATTTGATGTGGTTAAGGCGTTAATGTGTTTTCATTTTTCTAATTTCTGGGAATTAGGGTTGTTCGTCAAAACCCAATGAATCTGCAAGGCAAATCACCCTTTTTTCTAGCTTTATAACCTTTTCAAAGGCTTTCTTCCAACAGTATAATGAAAAATATCTGCCAGATAGTGGTTCTGGAAGTGGGAAACTTGTTTTTATCGCACTTTGGTATTAGCAGAGCTCATTAAATCCGTCCAGTGAACAAGAAGTGAACATCTTTTAGCTACGATTTTTTTCTTTATTTTGAGAAAGTTTTGAGTCTGGAATAAGTTGGCGCGCAAGGAAGGGGTTGCATATTTAAATAGCAAAAGTTTCCGTTGGCAAATGCCGACTGTCGAGATGTCGAGGAACTTATATCGTTCTCTGACCCATTGAGCTGAAAATGCTCGTACATCACGAGCGGAATGAATAAAATATTCAACCCACTTTGGATTTCAAGGGGAGGTGGGCAATCGAATGGAAGTGTGAGGGCGCACACACATTCCCAGGCAAATAACACACTTTGTATCCCTTGCCAGTGAATGCTGTCTCTCATATTGCTTGTTGTTGTGTATATAGATTTGCATATTCGGGACAATAGCAAACATCTTGAACATAATGGTGCTGACCAGAAAGGAAATGGCCAAGACACCCATAAATAATATCCTCAAGTGGCTGGCGGTTGCCGATATGTTTGTGATGCTGGAATACATACCCTACACATCCTATCAATACATCTACATGGCTCCAGGTAAGAAAACAAAGGGCTCCTCCCTTGTAAGGAAACTGAAATTATTGAAGTGCGCCAGCTGGAGCCAGGGAAATTATGTATCCTCGGGGCTTACAAGCTGTTTGCTTGTTTTTGCAGGGGAGAAGGATTTGAGCTATACATGGGCTGTGTGCCTGCTGATACACATGCACTTTACCCAGATTTTGCACACCATTTCCATCGGGCTGACCGTGACACTGGCCGTCTGGCGATATGTGGCCATCAGGTGAGTACAATCAGGCCAGCTTTTGCATGATCCCCGGCAGGGATTCATCCCCCTCATCCATTTAGAGCTTGGGCACCGATTCATTTGTACATGCAAATTAAATCCACAAAATCCGCATTTCGAAAACGAAACATCCGGCTAATCTGATTAACACGTCAGCAATATGTGGCTTCTCTTCTCTTCCTTCCCGTCTTTTGTTTATAGCCAAATGTTACCGTCTCTATTCCACAGACATCCTAATGGGGGCTGTGCCAACTTCCTGCTCGCACATTCCCGGGAGGCGATCCTCCTGCCGTTCATCCTCTCCCCGATCCTCTGCCTGCCCACGTACTTTGTGTTCAAGGTGCGCGAGACGTACGACGTGGACAAGGTCCAGTCGGAGGCCATGTACCACGTCTACTTCGATCAGGACTCGGCGCTCTACAGGTGGGTTCGAATACGGGAAAAATATGCCAATTTTTGTATAATCAATTGAGAAGGGGTAGGTAAATCAAACGGGTAATTTCCTTTTTAATAAGTCTAATAAAAACACTAAAACTAATAGTGAATAGGCGTTTATACAAATAAACGGATCGAAATACGGTCGGATATACGGACGGACGGACAGACGGACATGGCTAGATCGACTCGGCTGTTAATGCTGAAGAATACATATTCTTTATGAGGTCGGACAAGCTTTTTTCTCCTTGTTAGATACACTCTTCTCAAGAACCTCGTATAATAAGACCTTTTCTAAATACATATATAAAACTTATTAATCTAAACAAACTCAGTATTGTATTTAGCTCTTGGTTAATTTTACTATCCAAGGATAGTGTTAAAAGTTTTATAAATTGTAATAGTTTTTTTTTAAGCAATTGTAGCGTAAAAGTTCCAAATCAAACTGAGTACTGGGTGTTGTAGTGCAGATCCCTGTTATAAATATTCTAATTATTGTATGTTTGCATATATTTGATCAGGTTTAATTTTTGGATACATTCCGTGCTCATCAAACTGCTGCCTTGTGCCATTTTGATTGTGATCAGTACTGTGCTAATGCATGTCCTGTGCGAGGCCTCGAGGCGTCGCCTGAAACTACGGGATTACAGCAATCCTGCCAAATATGCCATCCAGCTCAACCTGAATGAAACAAAGTCCAAAAAGTAAGTAATCCTAGAATACCTTATTTTAATTTTAATTACAATATTTCATAGAACTGTTTCTACGGTCAATTTTTATAGCAGAAAAGTATGAAGTAATGCAAAATATATAAGTATTCTGTTACGTTATTTAAAAGTTAGATAATATCTTCATGCACGCTTAAAAAACTCAATGATGCTTCTCAAAAATATACTTTGGAACCTATCTAAATCCCTTTCAACATCAAACTCTATTGAGACTTAATCAGTAATAAATTGTAATATTTGTAGTCTGACATCATTATTCTGACATCATTTTTCCCACCATATTATATTTTATTTGATACAAATTAATTCTTTTTAGACCGCCGCGCTGTGATCGACGCAATGACCGCACAACTTTGCTGCTGGTGGCGGTGCTGGTGCTGTTCCTGGTGACCGAGTTTCCGCAGGGACTGCTGGGCCTGCTGTCCGGGGTTATGGAGAAGTGCTTCTTCGCCCACTGCTACCCGCCCTTCGGGGAGATAATGGACCTGCTGGCGCTGATCAATGCCGCCGTGGGCTTCGTGCTCTACGGACTGATGTCGAAGCAGTTCCGCACCACCTTCCGGTCGCTGTTCATGAAGCGCCACTTCGGCAGCACCGAGATGACCCGCCTGACCCGGGTCACCACCACGTGCGTGTAAAGTGGCGCCGAGCAGGGCTAGAGGAAGTCAAGGGAGTCAGTGGAGCTCCCAGATGTGATTATGAGAAGGATCAAAAAGCGATCTACGGGGAGTGGGCCAGCGGTCATCAAAGATGATTGCCTGGTCCGCGCTCCACTTGAATTTCTAAACCAAAAACTTTATAAAAGTTTCGTTAGATTGTGTAACGAAAAACGCCTGTGAGACGCGGAAGGGATATCTATTTGTTAGATGATTGTGATGAGCTGAAAATTCGCGATTTCGTTTTGTGATTTGGCTGTTGAGCAAGTGCCATTTCCTTTCCAATTAAAGAACTATGCATTATCCGGTTGGTGTTTCAAATTCTCTAGCACGTAAGCCTCTGAATTAGCTTAAGCCAGTACAAAAAATACGAGTATATATAACAAAAGAATAAGAATAATGTTGTACTAATACGAGACATTTACTTTTCACTGCGGACTAGCGACAGGAATTAAAGGATATAATCTAGAGCTAAGAGGACAAAAAGTACTCCGTGAGCCCCGAGTAGTTTTGCCCTCTTGGATGTTTTTGAATATTATTTCAAACATGAAATAAAACATAAGCCCAGTGCCAATGCATTTTCCATTGGCCTATATTTAAACAGCTTGTATTACGATTTTTAAATACATAAGTGTGAACACGTGCAAATAAATGTTTGATGTGAGTTACATTACGCCGCGTGTTTTATTTCCTGCGTACGCCTCCATTTGCATACATAAACAATGAGCACATTTTTTAGTTCCGGCTGACAACAGCGTTCACCTCCAAGGGCAGCTCGTCCGGCGGCAGGTCCAAGCCTCGGTTGGGCCCCAAATCAGATTCCTCGGAGTCCACGGAATCGAGCAGGATGCCGTTGCCCTGATTCGAGATGCGCAGCAGGGACTTCAGCTTGGTGGCTTGGAATTTGTACTGCAGGAGACGGGGAATGAAGTCAATGAGCGAAAGGATGTTGGCTTACAAAGATCACACACACGCAAGGAATTTGTGGCTTAATTTTCGCTAGACTTTGTGGCCAATTACGGTACGGAATGCCAAGTCTATTCACGTGCCGCCGCATACATCCACTGGGAGTGCTGGAATCGGGGGCGACTTACTTCCGTGGGCAGCAGCAGGTCCTGCGCCTGGCTCATGAATCGGTTGTACTGCTCGGCGGCCAAGGCCAGACGCCCTGTCTCGTAGCAAAAGAGGGCAAAGTTCAGCACCACCAGTGGGTTCCGTCCAACGCCACCGCCACCGCCGCCGCTGGCTGCCATGCTGCTGGCCCGTTCCAGAGCCACGAACGCGTTCTCCACGTCGTCCAGCTTACGCAAGCACACTGCCAAAAGCAAGGGCATAAGGATACCAAGGATTACTAAAAATTTACTTCACGAAATGAACAGCAAAGCCCCACGGATCGAAGCTTTGTAGGTTGAACTTGGCATTGGGCTTGTGGCCAGAAAATAGGTTGGCAAAAGCACTGTTTGTAAGATTGATAATAAAAAATAATAGTTTTGTGTGACTCTAAATGTCAAGATAAACATGCCATTTACAGAGGTTACAATTTAAAAATTAAATTAGAAAATTACCGAAAAATTTATAAATTCAAGAAAAAATTGTACAAGCCAACCCATTTTTGTTTAATATTAGTTTTTGTAAGACTGGAAACAGTTAAAATAAAGTATTATTGAACTAATTTTTGCAGTTTTTACATTTACAAATTAAATTTGCTTTAAATTTCTGCGTATATATTGAATTAAGTTAAGCTACATTTATGTTACTGTGCATTTTATCTTGAAAAACGTTTAAAATATAGCAAAATAAAAGATGGCAAGGTTGCTAATGATGAGTGAAAATTCAATTGGGTGCATTGGATCCCTCAGGTACAAATTTACATGAATGTGCTCAAGGAATTCCTGCAGTGTCCTGGCTATAATGGAGTGGGGGGCGACACGAAAAGGATGCCCGCACTTACGGCCCAGGAGCATGTAGCATTCGGCATTATCCTTGCGCAGGTTTATGGCTGCGGCCAGCGTGTGGAAGGCACTGGCGTATTGTTCAGCTGCGGCCAAGTTGGGTAAACAACAGATGCTCTTCTTTATGGAAGAAATGGCAACAAACAATGCCAAGAAAGGGCCAGGTCCGAATCGCCTTCGGCCTGGTCTTTTCTTGGCACTTTTAAGAAATTTATTAAAAACCCCCAGCCCGTTCGTAGTAAAATGTATATATTTATACTTTATGCCTACATTTATACCTACTTTATGCCACCCCTTTCACTTAGTTAAAGCAGCCATTGTCTCTGTGTGTTCAGGGTTTTCATTAGCTCACAATGGGCTCCCTGCAAATTGCACTATTTATATATACTATATTTTTGTATTGCTCAATCACTGCAGTAGTTGCGCCTAGTTTGTTTTTGTATTGGCACAAAGCCAATCTCTTGTTTTCAAACGCTTGGTAGCTGGTTTGCCCTTTGGCCATTTTTATTTACGTTACAGGTTTCAAAGAATTTTTCTCTAGTTTTTTGTGGACGAAACAGACAGTTATTGGTAGAGCGCGAATATTTATTTAAAAGGAAGAACGCTAGTCGAATTTTGTATCTGTTTTTGATTACCCCGTTTTTATATGATAGATAATAAATAGTTTTTCTGAACGTTATACGTTAAAGCCAGTTATTTGTACAGCTGCGAGCATATTTATTTTCAGGAAAGAACGGTGTTCAAATTTCGCATCTAGTTTTTATTTCCCTGTTTTTACGTGAGTAGTATTTGTGGACGTATAACAGACAGTTATTTGTAGATTGGGAGTATTTATTTGAAAGATTTTGTATCTAGTTTTGGTTTCCGCGTTTTTGTAGTATAATATCTTTTGTAGGGTTTGAATCGGGGAAATAGAAGACCTCTGTCTGGCAAAGCCTGCATTGGTTGCGTTTATTACTTTAAGTCCTTCAAAATCTCTTATGTATCCCCTTTCCAATAAGTTTAATTAAATGTTGGCTATACTCACAGGCAATGTAAATCAAACTCAAGTTGTAGAGCGCATTGTAGTTGAGGGGGGAGAGCCAAACCGATTTGCGCAGCGATGAAATGGCCTGTGAACGACATTTAATATTTAAATACCTGGCCAATTGTATGCGGTCCATTTCTGCCGCTTCAAGTTTAAAGTACCACAATGAACTTTTGCTTTTTGAAGAAGCACAGTCCAATGTTGTTCCACAGCTCGGCAATTTCCGGCTCAGCCTTTGCGATTTGGCTGTACTTGCTGAGGGCGCCATCCACGTCGTTGCGGGACTATAGAAAATTAATAACAACAAAAGTACGGGAAAAATCGAAAAATGGAACAGAATGTTTGAATGTTTGCGGGGCCAGGCCATTGACATTGACTTCCCGACCTGCAAAATGGCGCCGAAGGCCAGCAAGCCCTTGGGCGAGCATTTCCGCTCAATGCTGACGACTTCCGCCAGACGATCGTGGGCCTTCTGCGTTTCGTTGATTTTCAGGTACAGGACGCTGATTTCAATCAGCACCTCGGAGTTCTCGGGCGTCAGGCTGCGGCGAAAGGCAAAAGCATTAATCGCTGTCGCGTCGCAACTCCGCGACATTAGTGAGGGTCCCACTCACTGCAGGCATGTCTCCAGGACATCGATGGCCTTCTGGTACTGCTTGTCCTTGCGATAAAGCTCCGCCAGCCGGACGTAGCTCTCCAGCTTCCGGCCCGTTTGCACCGCCAGCTCGAAGTAGGCC
Source organism: Drosophila ironensis (assembly GCA_021223825.1). NCBI lineage: Eukaryota > Metazoa > Arthropoda > Insecta > Diptera > Drosophilidae > Drosophila > Drosophila ironensis. The sequence continues at coordinate 1,641,182 of JAJJHQ010008063.1, read as the reverse complement.
TGCGCCTCCTCCTGCTGCTTGCGGGCCAGCTCCATCTGGCTCTGAGTGGTCGCCGCCCTGAAGAGCAGCTCGCCGAGGTAGTGATAAATCTCGTGGTCCTTGAGGCTGCTCCGCTGCTCGGCCTCCCGGAACACGCCCAGTGCCTGGCTGTAGCGGCCCATGTTGTAGCTGAAAGCGGGAAAGTGGGCGGGTGGCAAGTGAAATCGCTAGTTTGTTCTGGAATTCGGTTTTGTGGCATCAGTGCTTTGGCCTTTAATTGGTCAACAGGGACATGGTGAAAGTTATTCCTAATAAAATGGATAAAAGGTGGCACAAATTGGTGCTTAAATTAAGTGAAATGGTTGGGTTTGTGATGTTTATGTATGCCTTTGTGATTCATTTTGTGCTTATGAACTTTCATTGTTAAGTTCATAAAAATAATTGGTGTTAATCTCACATATATTTTCTTTGTAATGTTATCTTTTACAGTTTCATCAGAATATCATAATATTGATTTCACATACATGAATTTCCTTAGAAACGAAATTGACAGAAACTAACGAAGCTATTTCTTAGAATCTTTTGGATGTGCAGTCTGATTTGCTTTCCAAAGAAATTCTGTTTGAAATACAAAACAATTTTCTTCATTAATTATTTGGAAAATAAGAGAAGGGCAATACTTTAATTGACCCAAAAACTAAATATTAAACAAAGATTCTCATTAAACAGTTAATGGGAAATCAGAATCAATATTTATCTAAACCTAATGAAACGAAAATAGCTGTGGGGGACTTTAATTCATGCAATATTTATGGGAAAATTTGTGGGCCTCGTTCATTATCGAGGCATTTAGAGTTTTATCATAACATAATAATCATATAATTGCACGTAAATTAATTTCCTTAGAAACGAAATTGGCTGAATCTAACGCAGCTATTTCCTTAATCTCTTTGACTTGCAGGCTGACTTGCTTTTAATTATTGAGTTCTTGTAAAAATTTTAAATTCATTTCCAAAGAAATTCTGTTTGAATTACAAAACAATTTTTTCTACTAATTGTTTGGAAAATAAGAAGAGAACAATAAGTACTTTGTTGGTCAAGTTCTTGCGAAAATTTTAATAAATTTCTAAAGAAATTCTGATTGAAATACAAAGCAATTTTCTTCATTAATTATTTGAAATATAAGAGGAGGGCAATACTTTAATTGACCCACCTTTAGTACACCATAATATTTCTTTAAAAAGGAAATATTAAACAATTCATTATTCTCATTGTTTAATATTCTCATTAAACAGTTAATGAAAAATCAGAAGAAGTATTAATCAAAACCTAATGAAACGAAACTTGTTGGGAGGACCTTTAATTCATGTAATATTTATGTGAAAATTTGTGGGCCTCGTTCATTAATCAATCTGGGTTGGGTTTAGGAATAAAAAGCCCTGAATCACTCACAGCGTTCGTCCGATTTCCTTGTAGGTCTCAATATTCCTGGGATTGAGCTCCACGGACCTTTGCAGGTGTCGCAGGGCATCGATGTTATTGCCCTCTTCGCGGTCAATTAGGCCCTAGAGCGTGGGCAATCAATTAGAAAAGATACTTTGCATTAGCCACCGCCCATTGGAGCTGCGACAGCGCTCACCTGGACGAAGTAGAGGTACTCGGGGTTCAGGTGTCGATTCAGCTCACGTCCGATGATGCGGCGGCAGCGCGTGAACTCGCGCCGAGTAAAATAAATGTGAAGGAGCCAATCAATGTTGGCATCGCTGGGCATTTTGGGGGCTTTACGGTGACGGTGACAGGAGCCAGCAACCAGAAAGACAAAAGCAAAAGCAAGAATTGGTAGCGAGAAAAGTTAGTGGCTTTCGCGGACTTAATACCTGGCCGGACCACCTCTAAGCTGGGCAATTCGATGAGTTTGCCGTTGCAGTTGATTTGCTCCACGCCCAGGTCGTACATGAATGCTTAGCGACGTTTTATCCAGGGGACAGCAAGGTCGCCGCAAAGCTCCGGCTTTAATCAGATCTTTTGGTTTGCTTTTGCAGCAAAGTTTATCCTTGTATCCCCGGCTGTTTTGTGTTTGTGTTTTGAGCGCCGTGCGAGTTGCCATGGCTACATTTGCGCGTTTTAGGGTTGCCAATGCCGACGGGCCGAGCGGACTGAAATTAACTTGTTAGCTGGATGAGTGCACGCTGCTTGGCCAAAACGGACGAAACGCAAAAATAGCTGGCCAAAAAGGCGAGCTGCGGCACATTCCACGGCATTTGTATTTCTAATTAGCTGCCAAATGTATCGAGAGCCCATTCGAAACTAATCGAAATGCAATAAAAACAAACTATAAAAGCACTGGGCCTGGTATTTGGGTAAATAATTGCCACAGCGACACAAAAGACCAGCCAGCCGATTATTTTTGGCGGGATAAACCAGTTGGCATCGGGACTTCTGACGCCGCCTAATTACTCAATTTAATTCACACCGCCCCGGGGTGTGTGTTGCACTCGTTACCATTTCGGGGCGATCGCATGTGATCGTGAGCTACATTTTGAAACCGTTCGGGCCAAAATCCGAACGCAATTAATGCGCGAAATATCGTACAAGATCACCATCGAATCTGTATCTTGCGATCGCTATCGCAGTATCTCGATTTGTATCTGCGGCGCGATCGCGAGATGGAAAGATCGCGATCGCGGCGCCGGTTTCAGATCTCGAACGGGAAGTGGCACCGCAAAAACGGCAACGGCAGCGGTGCCAGGTGACGCCTTTTCTAAATGGCCAGCGGCCAGTACGTGAGTCGCGGCTAGGAAGTAGGTACGAGTATATGCGGCATGTTGCATGTTCGCCGATCACTTGGCCCCGATGACCACAGACCATAAAGATTGGCTATCATAATGGATTCGCTCCCGATTTGGGCCTCTGCAATTGCCATTGCGGTGTTAGAAATAGAAACGAATTACGGACATGACAGGCAACAAGATTGATTTTGAGTGATTTTCTAAATGCTAACATAACGGGTGGTAATAAAAACTATATTGGCAAGTGATTATTTAGGTAGTGTAACCTTAGAAGGCTAAATCCAATCATTTTATTATTTATTCGAAATTATTTATTCTTATAATGGTCCTTAAACTTCAGTTGATTTTAGTATTCCTTTCATTATGTTAGAATCTTTTTGGAAGGACTAATACACACAAAACAAAATATTTATGTAAGCAGCACAGTTTGTTGGAATTAAAATCATATAGGTTATATCTTTAGCTGCGAATAATTTTGTGATTTGGGAAATGGAAAACATGGGTTAAGTGAATTATTGACATTTCTAAGCTTCAAAACATGCAAAAACGTACTTAAACCTAAAATTAACTTGTGGCGTAATTAATTTTATTTATAAGGTTATTCGAATTAATCGGTACATCAATGTTTTAGTTGTGTGGGGCTTTTGTCCTTTTTCTTTTTTATTTTAACAAAAACTCGCAGTAGTTGGTGGGTTTAAGCGTCTCTGCTTCAAATTCAAAGTTAACGGTCGCTTAAAGTCTGGTAGCGCTATGTAGCAATAAAAGGCTAATACAACAGCACTGGTTAATAATTTCCCTCACAATTTCCCATTCAGGGAAAGCCCGGCACTACATGAACAATAGATGGCGGCAGCATTCCGAGCGCGCCAAAAAGTAAGTTATTTGAAATTGGATATTTATAAACGAAATAGGCACCCTAAGATTCGTATGACGTCTGCTTGAATATTTTGCTCATAATGTAAAAAATATGATCCAGGAGCACTAGAGAGTGTGAGAGTGTGGGTTTTTGTAGAACTACTCGATCTTCCACAAATTTCTACAACAAAAGAGGGAAAGCAGAGGAAAGGTTGTAAAAAACTAAGCTAGGGAATAATCTATTTGTGATTAGGGCTCAAAGAGACAAGAGAGTGCTGCCCTTAAGGTCCACACGCTCAAAGAAACATTAGCACTCTTGCTCGTGGATAAAAATTTGTATTTATTTAAAGAAATGACACAGTTAGGAAGTCTTGTAGGTTTTTCCTGGCTTAGTAAATCACTAAAAAATAACTATTTAATCTCTAATAATTGCTTTGTGGGATTGATGCATGGGAGATGACGTAAAACGGCTCGGGAAGGGGAATCACCTGAGGACCTTGTTGTTTTCATAGGTGCTTCAAAATTATAACCCTCATTTAAAGTCCAACCTTTACTTCTTCAAATAATGTTTTTAAAACAATTCATGTTTCACAAGAAAGGGTTTGTTTCAAAGAACATAATCTTAGAGAATGTTAACAACAAATACAGAAGTAAAACGTTTGCGAAAGAACATCTGTAGACCCACCAAAATGATTTCATATTCCAATGATAGAAACAAAGTTAAGTATGGAATGCTTGTGGCATCTCTGGGCCTGGGGCTGCTATTATTACCCAAAATCATTGAGCTGGGCCAGCATATTTCGCCTGCCCAGAGGTCAAAGAAGTGCGCCCCTAATTTTTGGGTAAAATTAAATTCCCCTTTGTCTTCACGCTGGTTTGGTGTCTCGGGAATGGTGGGGGGTGTCTCGATGCGACGCACTAATTCAATTACAGTACCACTGTAAATATGATTTACACTCAACGACACTTTGGCCTGTGTGGGCCTCTGCGACCTCCTTGGGCTTGAATGGGGGGACGGGGGGGCCTGCCGCATATCTTACGCACATATTTGTGCGGCCAAAGGTCATAAAAAAGCGACTTACCCAGCATGCCAAGTGAGGGAGTGTGGGGGGGAGTGGGAGAGGGAAATGCCTGCAGGCCAAGAGGCCGGACCGGGACTCATGCCATTTGGATTGCAAGTGCTGCTCACGTTTGTTGTGCCACAGGAAGGTCGTAATTCTCGAGGGAGCTCCGCGAGCGGGCATCGTAAAGCAGCAACAAAGATACTCGTACACACGCATTCAGCGCGTCTCGGCTAAATCTGGATCTGGATTGGCATTGTTCATTGCCGGACATGCGAGTGCGTCTCAATTTATGCAACGCCAGTGTCCACTTTATTATTTGAGCATGAGTTTTATGATGGCAACACGCCGGACACCTAAATATAGTCGTCGAAAGGCACAAAAGAGGCGACGGCGACGGTGACGGCAACGGCATCGCAGTGGCGGTGGCGGTGGCGTCGCCTTGTTTACCAAATTGCTGTCTAGTCCTTGGTCCTTGGTCCCACTTTTGTCCAACCCACTCATCCTTGTACGGCAATCTGTGCAGTGACAACAACAGGGACAACATTTGTGTATGCGTGAGTTGACCCAAATAAGTATGCTTTGTTTCAATGCTCCCCCGAACCGGTTCCAGTTCCGGCTCCAGGAGAGGATGACATCCCTCGTTGGTCGCCATTTAGGATAATATTTAATCGCAAATTGATGTTTACACGTTCGTTGGGGTCCAGTTCAGCCCGCATAAACATGGAGAGAAAAATCTGGGGAAAAACATTTGCCACAACCATATTCAAGTTAGACAAACATTTGTATCTGAACAAAAAGAAATTACTGAGCTCAAAATTATTGAATACCAAACAAACCCATCAATACGTATTTTATTTAAGTAATTAGCCAGTTTATTTTATTGGAATTTTATTTACAATCTATTATACAATAAGTAAATTCGCTAACTAATATCCAGTGAACTCTGCTTATATTTATTCAACATGTTTTTGTATCTTATCTGTAAGGAAGATCCAAGATGTGTCTACTAAATTTATGGTTAAATTCTTTAATTTTATTCATATCTCCTTTATTTATGCCCTAACTCGTGGTACACCTAAATCCTTACGAATTATACAATTGCTTACAAAAAAAAAGCCTGGAAAGTCAGAAAATTTTTAAGAAAGCTTTGATTTTTGTAGTGAAAACTAGTAATCACCTCTGGCTGTTTATTTCTACCAATTCTAAATAGTTTTCTTAGCATTTTCTGGCAGTGCTGAATTGAGCCGGGAGGGGAGTGACGATAGGTCGGAGTGTCCGGCTCGATTTCTCCAATGGCCGCTTTAATGAGGCCCCGTTGTTTGCTTGGCACTTGGTTGTGGCTTTGGCTGTGGCTTTGGCCAGGACTTACAGCAGTTATCCTTTTCCTTTCCTCCCTTTTCCATACCAATCCCAATCCCATTCCCTTCCTGCCACATGGCATATGTTCGGCTCTACAATATACGGCTGCCACACTTGCTAAGCAAATCTCTGACACATTTCCTCAACAGCCAGAGGTGATAGTTTTGCTCCCTCCCTTGGATATTTCTTTTGCACGACATCACAACGATGGTATTAGCATAACTATGGAATGTCCGGGGACATGTTTCTGTTTAAAAATTGACGGAATTTGACAAAAATGTATGAGCAGAGCAAAATGCTGTTGCCTTTTTCCGGCTTTTCTGGGAATGTGCAGAGGTCCGGGGACGCTGTTGTATCCTGGAAGCCGAATAGCTTCGGAGCTGAAAAACTTTGGAGCTGGAAAATATGCGTGCTGTCGCTGTAATTTATGTCAAGCCAAACAAAAAACAATGAAATTGTTGTGGCACATAACCGAGAGCAGCACTTTGCACACATTCGGATGCAGAAACGCAAAAAAACCAACAAAATACTCGTATACAAAGGAAGGATAGATAGGAGCGAGTGGGTATATGAATTGGATGCGGTGATGCGTAATGTTTATTTGCTGTACAATTTGAGGCATGCAACGCTTATGAAATAGAATTTTCGGCTATGGCCATGGAATTTGTTACCACTCACATGCAATGTAGGCAGACATAGATACAGATACATTTACAGATAGAGATAGAGCAACCGAAGCGGCCACTTCATGTAATAACTCCATTTGATCCAACGTTTTTGGCCAACATAAATGCAAATTGCTTTAAATGGCAAAATGGGAAATGCGAAACACGAAATACGAAACACGATAGCCGACAAACATCAAAGCAAAATGCCCATTAAACATTTACCAGTTGAATTTCCAGCACTGGGATGCTGGTTTCGGGGGGTTGATGTACATATAGTACATTGTACAATGTAGTGTTCAATGTATATGTTTGTAGGCCCTCTGATGTTGCCACGTTAATTTGACTTTAATATAACAAATAATGCAATTAGGCCGGGACCCCCAAGAGCCGAACAAGCGACCCTCATCGAATGTGATATTCTCGGGTTCAATGGGTTCATCGAAGGGTTAGGCGCCTGCGGGCGAGGTTACTACTTATTGCTCTCCATGATTGATGAAACCACCACCATCGCGATTGAGATGGCAGCCGGGATGGGGCTGGGCGGCTGGGGGGGACTCTTGAGGAGCTTGCAGGCAGGCGGCATCAGGTTTGTGGCTTTTTCCGCTTACCGAATAATAATCTGGGAGCGGGGAGCATGCTTGGTGTCTCCTAGGTTCCTTGCTGCTTCCTGCCTCCTTCCGCCGATGGCCACATGTTGAAAAGTGAGTTCTGTGCCGTTAATTAATTAAATTGTCATACCCTCTGGGCGCCGCAGCGACAATTGAGAAATCTTCTGCTCGGTTGCCATTTGAACTCCACCTTCGGGGCGTCACCATAAAAAGGGGTCGGCCGAGGGGGCCAAAAAATTAATGAGCTCGGTTTGCCGTACGTACGTACGGGGAGCGAGTGTGCGAGTGTGCGAGTTGGGTGAGTTACTTTTAACCGGAATCCACTGGCAGCAGCCGCTTCCACAGCCCATAAATATTCGTTTATTGAATGAACTATAAGCTATACGTTTTTCCAGCACTACCATCTCTGTGTCATGTCTGCCCGGTTGGGTGAATCACTTACGAGCTGTTCATTCATAAAAATCGAGTAAATAATTCAATTTAGATCCCGTGCGTCATCTTCGTTTAATTAAGAAAAAATGCGTGATGTGGATCGAGCAGAACTTGGTAATTATACAAACATATATTGATATTTGATGCCTTAATGAATCTTGAGATTGGGGCTTAAATGCAAATATATTTAGGTAAATTTTAAACAAGGTTCGTACATTTTTGATAACATGAATACAATATTGTATTGTAGTTTTCTTCAGAATGTTTTTATGTATAAATGTTATTGACTACAATTATTTTCGTCTTTATAAAATACATTGCATTTTATACGGACTTTTAGAGAGTTTCCAAGGGTATACATCTTTTTATATATTTTATAACACTTTTCCGAGGGAATAGGTTCCCACAAACCTAATAAATTGTTGAATTTTCTTGAATTTTCCCACCGAATTGCACTGCAGGGTATGCGGGCAGCTCGGAAAATCCCCTGACAACCCGTCGGACAGACAAATGCGAGTGCAACCCTTGAGTGCACCTCGCGCAGATGACGAGTGCACATAACATGGCACACACGAGCATGACGACGTCATGAAGGTCAACAGACAAACAATCCCCAAGCCACCCTAACCCACTCCCACCCCAGGGACGCCCAAAGGCCGGGTCAATTGAAGAGGTCAAATTTGTGTGTGTGTCCGCCGCTTGCCCCATCCGCTCCCCCGGCTTCTCCCGGCTCGCTTTGCATGCTGTATCACAGGGGCTTAGTCATGTCCCCGGGGTGTTAATGTTAATGCCCCAAATGCCACTAGATTGGGCCCTCTCTGTGCGCTTTCGAACGGAGTATCGCACGTTTTGGCATGTGCGTGTGTCGTTGCAGTTATGGCCGGCAATTATAATTTGAACAAATTATAAATTAATGTGTGCTGGTCATACGGTCATCAAAGCATAATTGTAATTGTTGACTTACGGGGCGGCAGGGTGGCAGGGTGGCTGGGCTTGCGGGTTAAGAGCTCTGAAGAGTCTGCCTCCGCTTATTATAATTTAATCAGCAAATGCCCGAGAAGTCAACTATGCGGGCACATCGCATATTTGTATTTTTTCCGCTGGCTCGCTCGCTTATGAGCAAACATTCGAAACAGGCCCCGGACCGGCCACAATTTATTAATTAGCCGCGGTCAATCAAACCGTCGAATGTGTCGAAGGGCCCAACTTAACCGGCGGCCATTTAGCGGTTGAGTGACTCAGCCCGGGAATGGGGGCACCCAGAAATGTCTGCGCAATAATATCCCACATATCTAAGTTGATTAAAGCCCAGCCAGCCGGTCGAAGGGCTTAGAATTTGGTTGACTTGCAGGCCATTTGGGTTTGGCTTACACATGGATTTTGGTAATTATGCATTTGCCTGGGCATGGCACAGCCATCGAGATCAGGGACAGTTTTGGGTGCACTTGCAAAATTTAGGTATCCGATCTTGCAGCTCTAAAAGCTTTAGCAAACTTGCTGTAAAAAATGATCAGAATAAATCCTTAAATCCTTGTACAACTTCTCTTTGGATTAACGTTGGCGTAAGTTAAATTTAGAATGGCAAAGAGTAGGTATATTTTCCGAACTTTTCTTTGCCTGCAAACACACTTTCTTTGCTACCACCGAACCAAGCCATCGAAGCCACAGAAACTTAAGCTTCTGGACTGGAAATTAACAATTCCTGGTGCTGCAATCAGCTGAAAGGCAGCCACAGATTCGATGGTCCCATATCGATGCCGAGCCGGGGCCATTATAGCAAATTAGTTTGCAGTCCATAAACGGAATTGGTCAAGAGCTTTGTTTCAATTTGCCCAGCTGCCACCGCCTCTCTGCCCTGATGCAGTTGCACATTCTTGGCTGGAAGAAAGTCTTCATTTTGGCAATCAAGACATGCAAATGAGAGAATCTGTGTCTCCGGCTGCATGTGTGCTGGCCAGAAGTGTCTGCAAAATCTTGCGGTTGCTTTGCTCAGTTGGTAGCATGGCTGCTGACAGCTCATTAGGTCAGGTGGGCGAAAGGTGCGGCAGGTGTGTGCGAGGATGTTTGCATGCCCGAGTGTGTTGGCCAAGTGACAGATTTTGACAATGTGCGTCGGTCAGCGCGCCTGTTGGCCATTGCATTTGAAGGCTATTTCCCACTGCCGACAACCCGCCAACCCGCCAACCTGCCAACCGCCCGGCTCCCGGCGCCCGTCACCCACTTGGCCTGGAGTTGGCAACCGCATCCGAACACGAAGAGTTGTCAGCCGGCTGACATGACATGGAAAAACAGCGTTAACCACATGTCCTGTCGAGTCTTAGGTGCCTGCATCTCAGCGGGTGTGTGCGGGCGTGTGTGCCCGGCAATCACTTGATTTGATGACCAACAGGAGCTCAACAGCAGCTCGGCAGCTCGGCAACCGGCAGCTCGACGCAGCTCAGCAGCTCTAGCATTTTGGGCCACATAAAATGCAGTTTAATTTTTGCACAAAATTCTGTTGCACTCACAAAAATACACAACACACACTCACGAACACGGGCACAAAGGACCGAAGCTCGAAGGCAAAGTTGTTGCATTTCAAGCAAATTAAGTTAATTAAAAAGTTGCAAGATTTGTGAAGTAATTACCATAAACAAGGCAACTGTGTGCAGCGCTTCAGCTCCTGCGGTTCCTTATGTTACTTTTGTGGATGCAGTCAGTGTTGCTGCTGTTGTGGCACTGCGAAAAAACTCTTTTAAAACGTTAGGCTTTGTTTATACAACAATGTTTGTTGTGGTAACTAGTGGCAATCAGAAAATAGATAGTTATATTTTAATATATTTATGATCTAGTCAAAGCTGAGCAAGTAAACTGTCCGTATGTCCGTCTAACTCGAACTTGTTGTTTGTATTTGTATAAAGCTTAAGTAATAACCTTAAAGACACAGCAAACATTTAGAAAATTGAAAACATTTCTCTAGGTAGACAGCAATTACTTCTATTAGAGTCTAATATATAGCACTACTCAAAAAGTATTCACCAAATGAAATATGACAATCAAAAGAACCCATTAGAATGTAAAAGAGGTCGAAAATATTATTGTTCCTTGCTGTTTAATTGGCTTACAAGCTTCATGCATACATATTATTCCAGAGTAAGGATCAAAAGACTATTGTTAATATTGTTAATTCTCCGTGTAACCGGAGGGGTGTGGATAAAGTTGCCGGCATGGAATATAAACACTTCAAGTCGTTGCGCTCAGCCGGGGCTCCAAAAGACGCCCCAGCAGCACACGTGAGAAATTCCACCAGTTAAGTGCTGGGGACGGGATTTTGTGGGCGGCAGAATGGTTTGGCTTTGTAGGTTGCAATGCCACTTGCTGAAGGCACATTCAAGGGTGCTCCAGTCCAAATTTAAAAACCTTTCACAGCCGAATGAAACAAAAAGGGGGGACAGGACGACGGGCAGGACTCTGAATTCAGAAAAGGGCTTCAAGAGATGTGTCAGACGGCAGATGGCACTGGGTTTGAGTTTGAGTTTGAGGCTGAGGCTGAGTCGGAGCCTGCGTTTAGGCCATGTGCAATGGAGAAAAATGAGCAACTGCAACTGCACACGCACCCAGGACCCTGGGAGAATGGAGGCCCACGTCGTACGTCGTGAGCAGGTACGAAACGGAACAGAACACACATCTCCAGCCATCTCCATCCCTCGTTCCTGCTCCTGCTTCTGTTCCTGCTCCTGCTCGGTCTAGGGCGAGGACGAAGGATATGTGAAGCGCCGGGGTGTCCCCGCATCCATCGACCCGACACTGGGTTTGTTATTGCCGACAGTTGCGGCCAGCGTTGGTGACACTTGAACATAACTGGGTTCTGTTCTCCGCTCCGCCTTTTGTGCGATGCCTGAGTGCACTGATTATGCACATGGGCGGCACATGAAGGAGACAGCGACATGGCCGCAGAGGGGGAGGACTCTCGGCAGGTCCTGGGGAGCCACAACAAAGCCCGGCAAGATTTACAGGGCCCTCGGTCGGATTGCATTTGGACGGTGCATGTGATTTGCCCGGGCCCGGGCACGGGCACTTCTTATCCACTCAAAAGGGGTCCGGTTCTTGGACAACAAAAACATTTTGGAATTGCAGAAACCCTAACTAAAGTAAATTTACATTTTGTATTTTATTGTCCGATTAAGCTGCAGGGGATTCAAGGTTTTAAATTTATCATTTTGGTTCATTTTGATGATGAAAGATCAAAGTCAAATAAAAATCAAATACAACAATTCAAACAATAAACGGAATCTGTTTATTAAGATGTTTTCTGTATAGTTTTCGAATAACAACGTTTTGTTCGAGTCGCAGACCCATGGAGCTAGTGTACTCAATATATTCCAGAGGTTAAGTATTATATACTAGCTTTAATATACCCATAAAAATACCAAAGATTGAAACAAAATTTTTTCAAGCATTTTCAAGCATTAAAAATGTAACAAAATATTCTAACCATCAAAACATTGTTTAGAGATTTAATCGACCAATAAAAATATAAAATATTTAAACAATTTTTACAAACATTACCGTTTTTTACATCACCTATAATGTTTTTAATAGAACTTTTCTACTTAATTGATTATTTTTCATCCATTGAAGATTCACCATCGAAAGAAATGATTTAGACAGAGCCAATTAAAGTATTCCAGTGGCATCGCAAACGTTTCTTCCGGTATCTAGATGTCTCGAAGACTCGACAACAGCGTTCTTACTCGACAAACCATTTTAGGTGCAACACTGTAAAACATCGTTGTTTAAAAACATTTCGAATATCAATGATATCGATGATATCGATTTTAATATCGGTGTTCTTGCATCCCTACAAGAGCCTTATTCAAGACCCGAAATTCAGTCTTCTCAGTAAGGTTGATTTGAAAAGACATTTTATTTTAGACTTTTTTATTTATATTTATATTTTATTTTTTTTTAATTTTAAATCCATTTAAATGGGATCTGAAGAGGAACCTTAGTCCGCTTCAACGTAGGTTACGGCTAGTTTTTTCCATCTTTAGTATAATCATAAGAAATTTTTTTGTTTCGTTATTTTTAAATTTTATATTACATGGTAATAGTCCGTCAAGGCATCAAATGCAGGGTAGAACATTTTTGCTTCGTTTTTTTTTTTAATTTTATATTGTTTGTGGGCTAGTCTGGTCATCCATTGAAGGTTCACCATCCAAAAAATCGTTAAGGCTGCTTTTAAATTTAATTTTTTCATAACTGTGGGCTCCACAATAGCGGAAACGTACACCTAAGACTGCGCTTGCGTTCCAAGTTACTCTTATACAGGGCGATGATAAAGCCGATTTGGACCTACGGCATCCAAATTTGGGGCACCGCCAGCTTGAGCAATCGGCAGATAATTCAAAAATTCCAAAACAAAGTGCTACGCATGGTCTCCAACGCCCACGTGCTGCACGACAATTCCACCATCCACAAGCAACTCGGCATCCCGTGGGTCAAGGAGGAGATAGCGAGATTCAGTGTTTGTTACAAAAGAAGGCTGCACGAACACCCAAACAATCTAGCCATCAACCTGCTGGACAACAGTTCCACAATTCGTCGTCTTCAACGCATCCACCCTCTGGACAATCGTCTAATTATGATACCCGAATGATTTGTTGTTTAATTGTTATTGTTATGTTTTGTTTTGTTGCTTTTTTTTTTTTGTTATGTCTTTGTTAGTTAGATGCAAACTGCAAAATCCAACCACGAAGGAATTTACACACAATTTAATGATTGTCCCATAAGAGGATAGATTTTAAATACATGCTATGAGAGAGGAAAAAAAACGTTACCTAATATCCTCACCATCAAAACATTATTTAGAGTTTTTAATCTTTTATTTCGGTATGATAGTGTTTAAATGTCTGTAAATATCTATTTTATATGGCATCTTACCAATAGACTTTTTTATGAGCTTAGTCGTATGAATAGAGGTTTGAATATAGTTTAGCAAAGTTGAATTTCAAAACTGCTGTAAAATGGGTACATATTATGTAATAAAAGGATTCCAAGTGATAAGAACTGTCTTCTTCAGCAAACTCGAATTCACTCGGTCAACGAAAACTCGCACAATTTATAGACCAAAACATGATATAAACCTGCAAGTCACTGTGGCTTGCCAATTCTCAGCATGAGAATCAATTGCCGCCTTCGGTTTGTTTTGTTTGGGCTCTCCAAAGGTTTCTCTGTTTGGCTGATAAGGTTTGCTTATAAAAGCCTGAACGTCAGCCCTCAGCGTTCAGTTGTCAAGTTTGTTGGCCTCAAAGCAGTTGGGGCTACAAAATGATAATGAATAATAATTGGCAGAAGGCCCAGCGCTTGGCTCTGGCCAGAGGATCGCTGCGCACTTTGAAAACCGCTTCTGTGAAGACTGAGGCACATGCTCTGCCTTATGTGAGCTAAAGAATTTAATAACAATTTCATAGATTTCATAAGCCAATTTGAATCCATTTAAAGGTTGATAATGCCACCTCTGAAGCTCGTTCCTTCAAGGAGATCCCGCGACCTGGAAAATGGGAGTTCATGAGGGCCTTCCTGCCCGGCGGGGAGTTCCACGATGTCTCGGCTACTGATTTCGCGACGGTGATGCGCAAGCGTTATGGGGATATTTACATAATGCCCGGATTGTTTGGACGGCCCGATTGGGTCACCACTTTTAATACAAAGGATATTGAAATGGTTTTCCGCAACGAAGGAATCTGGCCGGCGCGTGAAACCTTTGCATCCTTTACCTATTTTCGCACCGACGTCCGACCAGATGTTTACGGCGAAAATCTCGGTTTAGTTGCCTCGTAAGTCCAATGAGAACCTTCCCAAAAACAAAAGGTTTATAATACTAAAATTTAACAGACAATCGGAGGCTTGGGGTAAAATGCGTTCTGCCATGAATCCAATTTTTATGCAACCCAAAGGTCTGAAGGCCTACTACCAGCCATTGTCACATATCAACAATGAGTTTATTGAAAGGTAAAAACATTCACCATTAATTTTGTATAATATATTAACATAATATCAAAATTCCGCAGAATCAAGGAGACTCGGGACGGGAATCTGGAGGTGGACGAAAATTTCATGGAGGAAATTAATCGCCTGATCTTTGAATCGCTCTGTCTGGTGGCCTTTGATCGCGAAATGGGCCTCATTCGCCGGAACCGCGATAATCCGGAGGCCTTGGCTTTGTTCCAGACCTCTAAAGATATCCTGCAATATATCTTCGAGCTGGACATTCAGCCCTCAATGTGGCGGATTGTATCCACGCCAGCCTATCGGAAAATGGTGAGAGGGCTTAACGAAAGCTTGGACGTGGCCCAAAAGCTGTTGCGGGACACGCAGGATTCACTGAAGAAGCGCCAGGAGGCCGGCGAGGAAATAAACAAAAACAGCATGTTGCAGCGAATGATGGAGGTTGACCCGAAGATGGCCACCATCATGAGCCTGGACATCCTGTTTGCCGGCGTGGATGCCACATCGATCCTTTTGTCGGCAGTGCTCCTTTGCCTGGCCAAAAATCCGGAGAAGCAGGCAAAGCTGCGCGAGGAGCTGCTGAAGATCATGCCGACAAAGGAGACTCCACTCAACGACGAAAACATGAAAGAAATGCCCTATTTGAGGGCTGTGATCAAGGAGGCGCTACGCTACTATCCCAATGGACTGGGCCACCTGCGAACGTGTCCCAAGGATGTCACTCTATCGGGCTACAACGTCCCACGGGGTGCCCAAGTCCTCGTCGCTTCTAATGTTCTACTGTCCGAACCCAGCTATTATCCCCAGCCAGAGAAGTTCCTGCCGGAACGTTGGCTCCGGGACCCCCAGTCCGGTAAGAAGACTCCCATCAATTCCTTCAGCTACTTGCCCTTCGGGTTTGGACCCCGAATGTGCATTGGCAAGCGGCTGGTGGACCTGCAGATGGAGACGAGCGTGGCCAAGCTGATCCGGAATTTCCAGGTGGAGTTCAATTACGACGCCAGCAAGCCCTACAAGAGCCTCATCACCATGCAGGCCGCCATTCCCTTCCGCTTCAAGTTCTCAGATCTCGATCATTAAAGATTAAAAATCAAACAAATGATTATGCAGTTAGGTTGTATATTTTTACAAATATGTTTTTTTAATACGATTGACCAATAAAAGAGCATTACTAAAACAGGCTAGGGAGTTTATTAATTTGTATATTCTATAAATACATGTAATTATAATAGCCCCTTGTGAAATTGATTTTGTTTATAAAAGGATTTCCCTATCGATTAGATTGCGTTCAAGAGTCACGCAAGTACTTAATCTACCCTGAGCTATCGCAGATGTTTTAATTGGTTTTTAATTAGTTAATAAAAAGTCTGAAAATAAACCAAAAGGGGGAATATATTTATTAAACGATAATAACATTTTTTATAACGAAGATCGGCTTGTGCAATAATGTTGTACTATTAGGAGAGATATTTTTATTGGAATCGATTGTTTCCGATTTCGGGACTTTGCCTCGTTCCGATTCTGTTATCTCAACACAATTCCCATCAAAATGGATGTTTAATTGTTGGAGGCAAACCAAAAGCCGAACACCATTAAAATCGAACTCACAATGTTTGCTGGTTTTGGCGGCAAAACGGTGGACTCCACGGGCCATGTTCCCAGTCAGGTGCCGTTGGCCAAATTGGCCAATTGGAAAATGCAAATTTAATTAGCGGGTAATTTCGTAAAATTGGCGTAAAATTGAAAATTGAACAGCAAATCAATATGGGACTTTTCCCGTTTTTGGGGGGCTCTGGTCTATCTTATTTTGTTTTGTGTGCACAAAAGCCAACTTTGTGTTTAGTCCTGGTATTGGTATAAATAAATGTTTGCAATTTGTTCGACGGCCTAATTTCCACGAATGAAAAGCTTATGATATGCATTTTCCTCGTTCGAAAGCTTATTTAGAGGAATTAAAGGTGTGGACTTGAGTATTAAACTGTTTCAATTTTAATATTCTGTTCTTTAATGAAACAAGTAGAAACGTTGTAGTCGAGATTTCTTGGCAACGAGACTCAAAGTATCTATTTATTAAATCCATTAACTCAAAGTTAAGTCAAAACAGAAATTTGTTGACCCTATCTTTATTATTTATTGTCCGATATGTATAAAACTTAGCCATTACTCTGGTGGACTCTGGCGTATATTGTAAAACAAATAGAATAATGTCTATAGCTCATACCATCTCGGTGATATTTTCAAATATTTGGATAAAAATACAGAAAATACATGAAAATTTCGAAAGCGTAAAAGGGCGTGGCAGAAATTTAAACATAGCTCGATCTGTGTACACATATAACGGACCAAAAGCAAAAATAATTTCATCTCTAGCTCTTACCACCTCGGAGAACCACTTGTTCATCCATACAGACGGACAGTCATTCTTAAAAAGAAAGAAGTGAAATAGAAACATCAATTTAATATTTGGAATAAACAAAATTTATTGATTTAACCTTCCTTCTCCCTGTTACATACATCCGCACGAATCCAATATGCCCTTGTACTTTTTAAGAACCGGGTATAAAAATGTTCTAATTTAGTGTGACCTAATCAAAGCCGGCTTTTTTATTTTAATTTTGTCTGGTCTGTTTAAACTTAAAAGTAAAGGTTCAATGTAATTTGGGATACGATTTTGATGTTAGAAGTATTTATTTGTTGGTACCAGTTGGTTGTATTTTGAGAGACATCCTTTAGGTCTTTATTAATATTTTTTTAATTTTTGCTTTTTTTTGTTTTTTTTTTTATCAGCAAGTTTTTGATAAGTTTGTTGTATCTTTTTTCTTGGATTGTTACGGAGGTATTGACAATGTTGCATGACTGATTCGTATGAAGGTGAGTGCATCTCACTTATGTTATAGCAAACACCAGGCTCTTGCCTCCCAGATCCCCTCGAGCTGTTTAATGTTAGAAGTATTTATTTTATTTCTGGTTTTAATTTATTTAGATCATTTATGAGGTTTCTGATGAGCTATTTTCTGTTTTCATATTTATGTGTATTTGTAATGGTAAATGACCATTCAGACTTTAGTCGACGGCATCTCCCTTTTGGTATGGCAAACACCAGTATTTAGTTATGGGTACTAGTTTTTTATTTTATTTTTTTTTTTTCATTTTAATGTATTTAGATAGTTTATGAGGTTTCTGATGAGCTATTTTCTGTTTTCATATTTATGTGTATTTGTAATGGTAAATGACCATTCAGACTTTAGTCGACGGCATCTCCCTTTTGGTATGGCAAACACCAGTATTTAGTTATGGGTACTAGTTTTTTTTTTTATTTTTTTTTTTTATTTTAATGTATTTAGATAGTTTATGAGGTTATTGATGAGCTATTTTCTGTTTTCATATTTATGTGTATTTGTAATGGTAAATGACCATTCAGACTTTAGTCGACGGCATCTCACTTTTGGCATGGCAACCAGTATTTATTTATTGGTACCAGTTGGATGTACATATGTATTTAGGAATGTTTTTTTAGGTCGGTTTCAAAATATTTTTTGATTAATTTTTTAAATATTTTTTTCATCAGTAGGTTTGTTGAAAATTTTGGTTTCACTAGATTGTTTGAGGTTTCTGATGAGCTATTTTCTACGTTTTCATTTCTATGTGTATTATAAAGTGATACCAAAGCCCATATGTACGTACGGGATTCAGCTTTGGGGCACAGTCTTAACTGTGCCCCAAACGTACTAGCCAAAGCACCTTTCTACGTAAGAAACCAGGTCATCCACAAGGACATTGAGATTCCAAGTGTAACCGAAGAAGTTAAAAGGTACGCTTTGAAGTATTAGGATAGACTGGATTAAAACTGCAACCCGCTGGCCGTTAACCTGCTTGAACTCCCCTTTGAGGGGAGTTAGTAATATTTTCCTTTTAAATATCCCCTGCATGTAAAAATTACAAATTTACTGTCATTCTCTTGGTCCTATAATTTACTTATAATTTTTAGATAGATAGATTGTAAATAAATTGAGAAAAAAAGACAAATGTAAGGCAAAAGTTAATTGCATTGATCGGTATCTTAAGTCTTAAGCAAACTTCAAAAATTGTAACCGGTTTTAGCGCCCTCACGATCAGCTGGTGCCTTTTTTGCTGAGTGTGGTAGCAAATTCATGCTGATATTCCGAATATTTGATAAGAAACTGAAAGTCATGCCTGGTTTTGTTATGGTTTGCGGAGCTTTTCTGTTTGTTATTCTCTCGCGTAGCAAAGCTTTTTGCGTTTTTTGCGATAACACGTGCCTATAAGATCACCGACAACAGTGCACCGGTTTTTAGTTACTTTTCTCGGCTCGAGGATGAACACCTTGCACACAACGCGTAGTCTGGTCATTGCAAATGGCCTGAGATCCGCATCGGCCTTGGCCCAGGCCCAAGCACAGGCTAAATCAGTAAATGTAAGCCCGTAAAGTGCGTAGATGGGTCGGATTATTGATCTAATTTTAGGTAACCGACGGTGCGCGATCTTTTGATGAAATCCCGCGACCCAGCAAATGGAAGTTCATGAGGGCCTTTATGCCAGGTGGCGAGTTTTACAATGCATCCATCACGGAATACAGTACCACGATGCGCAAGCGTCATGGCGATATTTACATAATGCCGGGACTATTTGGGCGCGCCGATTGGGTCACCATTTTCAATACAAAGGACATTGAAATGGTTTTCCGCAACGAGGGCGCTTGGCCCCGTCGCGATGGCTTGGAATCGATTGTTTATTACCGGAAACATGTCCGTCCGGATGTGTATGGAGAGGCGCAGGGCTTGGCGGTTGCGTAAGTGAAACTCAGACCTTCTAAAGTGTTACGATACATTTGCTATAACACCAAAATCACTCCACAGGCAGGACGAGAAGTGGGGACAATTACGCTCGGCTTTAAATCCGATTTTTATGCAACCCCGCGGCCTGAGCATGTACTACGAACCTTTGTCTAATATTAATAATGAGTTCATTGAAAGGTGAGCCAAGAAATCAAATATATTGTATCAAAATGAATACCTTTTCGTTTAGAATTAAGGAAATCCGCGATCCCAAGACTATGGAGGTGCCGGAAGCTTTTATGGAGGAAATAAGCCGCCTGGTCTTCGAGTCCCTGGCCCTGGTGGGCTTCGATCGACAAATGGGCGCCATCCGCAAGAATCGCAACAATCCCGATGCCCTGACTTTGTTCCAGACCTCCAGGGACATCTTCCGGCTGACCTTCAGCTTGGACTTCCAGCCCTCGATGTGGAAGATTATTTCCACGCCCACCTACAGAAAAATGATCCGAGTGCTCAACGAAAGTATGAATGTGGCGCAGAAGCTGCTGCGGGAAACGCAGGAGGAGCTGGAAAAGCGTCGCCTGGCTGGCGAGACAATCAACAGCAACAGCATGTTGCAGCGGATGATGGAGATCGATCCCAAAATCGCGGTGGTCATGAGCCTGGACATTCTGTTCGCGGGCGTGGATGCCACTTCCACCTTGCTGGCTGCGGTGCTCCTTTGCCTGGCCAAGCATCCAGAGAAACAGGCTGCGCTTCGCAAGGAACTGCTGAAAATTATGCCCACAAAGGATACGCTGCTTAACGAGGAGACCATGAAGGATATGCCGTACTTGCGGTCGGTGATTAAGGAGACACAGCGCTACTATCCCAATGGCCTGGGCACCCTGAGAACCTGCCAAAACGATGTCGTGCTGTCGGGATATCATGTGCCCAAGGGCACCGATGTGCTGCTAGCATCGAATGTTCTAATGAAGGACGGCAAATACTATTCGCACCCCGAGGAATTCCTGCCGGAACGCTGGCTTCGCGATCCCGAGAGCGGCAAAAAGGCGCAAGTGAGTCCCTTTACCTTCCTGCCCTTCGGTTTTGGGCCGCGGATGTGCATCGGAAAGCGACTGGTGGACCTGGAGGTGGAGACCACGGTGGCCAAGCTTATCCGCAATTTCCAGGTGGAGTTCAATCGCGATGCTAGCAGACCTTTCAAGACCCTCTTCCTGATGGAGCCAGCCATAAACTTCCCCTTCAAGTTTACTGATGTAAGGGATTGAAATTGAATTTTTTGGTGCAATTGGTGCCACTAAGTCAACACTGTACATATTGTTAATAAAATATACATGAGCCTGCTGATAAGATACAACTTAACCAAGCCGTTGCCATGTTCCTTAAGGTACAAATGATATATTAACATTTTGCAAATGTATGTAACAGGCAGAAGGAGCCATCTCCGACCACATAAAGTATATACATATATTCTTGATCAGCATCAACAGCCGAGTCGATATAACCGTGTCTATCTGTCCGTCTGTCTGTCTGTCTGCATGTATGAACATACATACATATGGAGAAAACCGATTTTCTGGAAATTGTTCCTCTTGCAAGAGCGAGCAAAGCAATTCCTTAGAAGATAGCTTTTGCAAGAGAGAGAGAGGCACCTTGCCAAGAGAGCGCAAATAAAAAAAGCGCCACCAGTTGGCGGGATTTATTCAGTGGAGAAAAGACGCGCCTCGATCGGCGCTCTGTGAATTCGCGTTTTTCGTCGATTTAAATGTTTAAAACGGGATTAAATGTTAGTTAAATCGCTAGTGTAATAAGTGTTTAGCATAGTGTTGGTCGTTGTTCGATTGAAAGTGCATTATCTCATGCACAATTCGCGAAAGTGTTTTGCGCATTTTGGTGATTTTTTTCCCTTTTTGTTCTTGTGTGTTTGTGTGCTCGCGCTTGTGGATCGCATGAGAGGGACTGAGAGAGCAGCATAACGGTAAGTGATCAACGCTTTGGTTTCTTATTCCTTTCAATTTCCGATTGGATTCCATCTACACTGGATTTTGTTTACAAGATAGAAAAGTATCTCGACTTAAGGTTGTTGACTTTAATTATTACTTTTTTTGTCAGATTCTTCGCATCTGATATATTTTTATGTTATTTGGTAACAGTATGATTTTGAAGAATATTCGTAATTTTTGGAAGCAAAAATATGGTTTTTCGTGGGATGAAATAGGTTTATTATTCGAAAATAAAAAGGTATTATGTCGTACCTATGGAGTAGCATGTTTTGGAATATCTTTCGGCTTATTTTACTTCTCACCTGTAATATTATTATGTGTTGCAGATATATAGATTTGCATGGGCGTGGTTTTGTATCTCTTCCTTTTTGTTTTTATACCATATATTAACTTTGGGACAATGTATTTTCTTTGACATACATATTTTCCCATAACATTGATAAAATAAGAGCTAGAGACCTTTTTCTTTTTGCATTATGTCCGTTTTACAATTACGCAGATGTCATTTTACGAGTTTTGATTTCAAACTCGTATTTGCAAAAAAAGAAAAAACGATATCTTTGAAATGATAAAAGCTAGAGGCAATGACATTTTGCTGAATTACTCGTATTTGATAAAGAGAAATCTTGACTACAGCGTTCCTACTTGTTTTCTTTATCAAATATAAACAAAAGCGATTAGGTGCGGTTGTGTTGAGGTACGCCACTTTGAAAGAAAGGTTTGTTTACAACTATTATCTGGTTGTTTAAGTTTTTCAAGAGTCGCCAAGAGAATGAAAATTGAATTAAATAAAAATGTTAATTCATTGTCCTATTGCACTATTGAAATTGTTGGTAATTTTGACGCAATTTAGCCTTTGTTCGTGAACGAATAAATCTTATAACAACTAAGAACGATTATAGTCGAGTGTCTCGACTATAAATACCCGGTTCTCAGTTTCCACCTTATCATAGACAAACCTTGCGGATCAGAAGTGTTTCTATAGAGAAGCTTGTTCGCGCAACTCATTTTTGTCAGGATCAAAGTGGACGTAAATGGCACAGGTACATATTGGCACTACCAAAGTACTATCCAATCCTTGTGCTTTTAGAGTTAAAATTGTGGACGCCACACAATTTGTAAGGGTGAGGGGGAGGTATCCGTTTTTTTACACCAACTTATACTGAACTGGTATCTCACAATTCTGAATTTGCAATTAATTTTTCTCTATATATTATAGTTTCCAAAATCTAGGCGTTCATACGGACAGACAGACATAAGGACAGAACTGGGTATACAAATATTGTCGGAAAATTAATCGAATTAATTGATAAAAAAAGCTTTTTGTGTGAAAGAACTTTTCCTACAATACGGTTTAAATAAAATATAACTTCTAACAAGATTTTTTGCTATTGAAATGTAACTTGTAAATAAAGAGCAAACATAGCTAAGCAACTCGGTTGCCTTGTGGAATTTTCCTCCCATTGAGGCATTAGATGGCAGCCACCAAAGACACTTTTAAATGCCTCGCCGCCTGTGTTTTTAGTGCCGACAATCTGGTGGCATGTAGCTCTGCAGGTGGCAGGAGGCAGGTGAGAGAGAGGTTGTCCTTTGCGTTGGTGGAAATATTTTCACGGGAAACAAGAGCACGCCAGCACCAAGCACCAAGCACCAAGCACCGAACATGGAGCGTGGAGCACCAAAACACCGAAAGCATCAGCGGCAGACATATTCGCCTGCGGCTGGCGGAGTTATGCTAACTGGCACTCAAAGCGAAAGCAAAAGCAACAGAAAAGCAAAGCAAAAGCGCGGCCAAAGCTCAGGCGGTTAGCCTTTTTATTGTCGTTGTTGTTGCTGCTCCTGCCGCTGCTCCTACCGCTGCTGCTGCTGCTGCTGTTGCAGAGTGGCAGCTTGTAACAATAATTTAAGCGATTTTGCGCTTTTTGCGAGTGGGTTAATGGCATGCCCAGGATCTGGGGACTGAGAACTGGCAACTGCGAGCCGGGAACCGAGAACCGAGAACCGGCAACCGGGAAGCCAAGCCGGTGGGTATCCTTTGCCGTGGCGAAAATTCCACTTTTGTAGCTATACCGGCAAACGCACATAGCTTATGAATTCCGCAATCCAGGATGCGGTGCAGCTAGGAGGCGTCCCTGAACAGTGTATAGTACGTCCCAGGTCCAGTACAAAGTAAAAATGCGGAACATGTGATTGGGGCTGGTTGGGGAAACTCTCGAACTCAAACTCAAACTCATACTCACAGGCACTCAACGGTTTCTGGGAAAAACCTGGCTTAAATAGAAAGCTGGGTCCGCTGACCATCTGTTCCGCACTTTTTGCCATATCTCTCTTTGTGTCTGGACGCCGTGCACATACATACATACGTACTATATATATTAAAATTCAATTTTAAAACACTCGCCCCGGACGTATGCGTAATGCGGCATGCAATCATTTGCGTGCGCCTTCGCTTGGAAATTCCTTTGCCATAACTAATCTCGAGAGCTAAGCAAGGACCAGAGGAGCAAAGGGCTAGGATGACGATGAGGACCAGGACCAGTCCTGACGTTTCATATTTCTAGTTCGCTGCCCGTGCAACCCTTTCCCTAAGCCACTTTCCTGGCCGCCATACATATACATTCGCTTTTCTTTTAGGTTTTTTTTTGTGAAAAATTTCATACTCATCAAGTTGACAAAGAAAAAGTTTTTCATTATTACATTTCGCTGTCATTTGGGCGCAGAAATAGCTTGGAAAAGTTCTCGGCCACCCCCGCCCGCCGCTTTCTTGCTTCTGAAACTCGAGTGCAGCGCGTAAATGAGCCACTCCCCTCCCCCCAAAGCCCGCAGCAGTCAGGACTCATCATCAGATTTCCCCGAGAAAAACGGTGGGTGGCTGGCTGGTGGGGTGGTGGGCGCCAGGTCCTGCGGATAACGTAGCGAGCCGCCCAGTGCGTAATTTTCTTGGCCCCGGCGAGGCCGTGGATTCGTCGTCGCATCCTTGCACATTAATCCATCGGTGCCCGGATCTCGGGCCTGGTTCTCCTTGTTGGCTCCTTGCTGCCTGTTCCTTAGTCCTTCGTCCTGGCTGCACGCAAATGAGGGTTTGGTCAAATCACTCACTGTCAGCCTGTGTCCCAAGGAATGCGTTCAGCATGTCCTTTAATTTTTTCACTCCCTAAGCCCAGCTGTATTTTCCCTTTGCTGCACTGACACAAAAAACATTCAAATGTGGTTGTGAAACACCGGGAAGTGTGCTTATTTTGGGAGTATGCGGTAAAATGAATAGGTTGTGAATTATATTTACTTTTCAAACATACCTATTTACTCGAAGATTAAGGTAAAAAGTCTAATTACAAATAATTTCATAAGTCCAATACTTTTTTATTAAAAAGTATTGAAAGTATTACAATCTTTAAAGTGTCGAATGCCGCAGAATGTGGATTTCCTTGCTTCGAGACATCCACATGTTTTTGTCTTTGGGAGCCAAAGGCTGCCCATGACTGGTTAAAAGTATTGAGAGTATTATCAATCTGTAAAATCCATTTTAAATCAATGTCTGCTTAAAATACTTTCTAAGCTCCTTCTCTCTGATAAATTTTCCTGTGTACTTGCTGGAGCAATTTCTATAACTTGACGTTTGCCATTGTCCCCCGACCATTTTCCATTTTGCCAGCGCCATCCTAACCCCAGCCCTGCCACCCTTTGTCCGGCTTGTACTTGTGTTGCCTCGCTTGCCGCTTTGCTGCCTGTCAGCGCAGCTTAAGATAAAAACTTTCCTTTCCACCCAAAAAATGGGTGGCCTACGACACCAACAACACCAGCGCCAGATGAGAGGGCAGAAAAAAGAAAAACATGAAATAAAATAAAAAATAAAATCGTTGGAGGTGGAGGTGGGTGGCGGACCGACTGCCTCGAAAGGGTTGACTCTGACATTTAGCTTTCGCATATTTGCACACACCCCGCGCTCCGAGGCCACCCCCCCAACCCAGCGACGACAATATATTTTATAGACTAAGGCGAAGACATGACAAATGCTCAAATAGAAATTCTTCAACAAGATTCTTGGCCGAAACTTAAGTTCATTTTTTGGTCGTGCTCAGCGCATGGGGGGCCTTTGTTAGTGCGGATACCAGAAAGAATTCAAATTAAATTGCGATTGCGATTGCTCGTCGGCTCGCTTCGATTTTCGTGTGTTTTCTGACACCGGCCTGTCAATGGATTTTGCATTTGCGTCTTCTGAGAGACAGGGTCACGGGAAATGCAACTAGGCAATTGCCCCAAAAGAAAATTCATTTTCGGATGGTTTTGTGGATTGGTTGCTCAATTTTATTAAAATTAATATGATTCTTTATGGGAAACGATTGCTAATACAATTCATCAAGTACTAAGATTCCTTCCTGAAGTTGCTCCAAAATTACAGCGGAAATGAGTATTATTTAGGAGTAATCACTTTGGTGGCAGTGCAGGAATCCATAAATTCACTTTTTTTATGAATAAAATTGTGTTTTTTTATTAAAGGATAAACAGTACCTTATATCTGTGCCTTGATAACATAAGATTTTTGTTTAAATAATTGTAAAATTAGATAATATTTTATTACCGGAAAAAAAAGTCTAATAAGCTCGTTATTGAATTAGTACGAATGGGAAAAGAAAGCAATTTCCCCCCATAAAGTACGAGTATATATAAAAATATAAGAATATAAGCATCAATAGCCGGTGCGATCTAGCCATGTCCGCCTGTCTCACCATCCGTCCGACTCTCCGTATGAACGCTAGATTTTGGGAACTAAAAAAGATAAGGAAAAACTAATTACATATTCAGAACTGTGTGTTCAATTTAATAAGCTCAATATACCCGGTTCTTAGAAAGAACAAGGGCTTATTGAATATATGAAACAGGAAGAAGGAAGCAGTTCTGACCCCAGAAAGCGTATATCTGTTCCGTCCGTTGGAAACGAAAATAAGTAGAGGAAAACTAATTACATATTCAGAATTTTTTACCACAAGTTCAGTACAAGTTTGTTTTAAAAATCGGCTACCACTCCCGCACCACCGCAAACTGCGTAAATCTGTGGCGTCCACAATTTTAATTCTACGGGCACCAAATTTGGTTAAAATATTGATAATTCCAATATATATTTATGCTACAAAATTCAGCCAGTTAACTCTAGAGGTACTTAATTCGGATTTTACTTTGGTAGAGCCAATACCTTTCTGGGTTGCGAAAATCAGCCATTTAATCAGCCAAAATTTGGTTTTATATGTTTAGTAAACTAATATCCGGTATTTGTTCTTCCTATACTAGTATTATTTTACTATAGTTTCCCCTCAGTTCACTAGTTGGCTCAATAGAGGTTATTATTGTAAAACCGAATGATGGGGAGATTTCCACTGAAGCAGATGTTTGCACCCCCGCTCCTGGGGGACCGTCCCCCAAAAAATTTCATTCATCAGCGCAGCGCACACGCATGGCCCGAAAATTGCAACCCAATTGCCGCCCAAACCAGCACCAGTACCACCACCCGCACAACTCACTCACCCATTCATATATTTTATGTTTTGTTTACATTGCCGGCTTGCGCAGGAACACCAGTACCAAACAATAAGCGCTGCGGGAAAGCGGAAAAGCATTGGGTGACGTTGGGTGACGTCACACGGCTGCTATAAAAAACGATATAAGAGTAGTGTTATACTGAAGAGAAAATGCTTCAGAGCGAGTGAGAGCAGAGTAGGGAAATGGGAAAAAAGGATAAACGATACGAGTGCGCAATTAAGGAAGGAACTCGCAATTTGGCTGCTCATTTCGAACGTTTTGCGGTGAGTTGGAGCTTCCGCAGATGGCGAGGGAAAAGTGCAGAGAAAGCCGAGAGAAAGAGCGAGCGCCGGCAACGTCATCGGGAAAGCATCAACAAGCTTACTGGCTGGCTGGCTGGCAGGGGAACGTGATTATTGCGGCAGGACCTTTCATCATCAGGATGCGAGCAAAGTTGTCGCTTTGGCGAAACAGAAACGAGTCAACGCTCGAGTACAGCGGTCGGGTCATTGAGCTGTGTGCTGCACTTTGTCGGCAACAACGCACACACAAGCACGCTCTCAAAGGACACTCCAACACACACTCACATGCACACTCGTGCGGAGAGAAGCCGAAACAGAAACAGAAACTATTGCCTACCGTTTGGCGCAGTGCTTCGGGATCCTTTGTGTTTGTGCGATGTCAAAGCGGTTTCAAACTATAAACTACTATAAACTCCAAAAGCCAGAACTCAAAGCGTAAATGCACAAAATATGGAATGAAAATCCATCATCGGGGAAATCCTTTAGTCAACTTTGGATCCCTTTATTGACTAAATTCAAGTGGTAAGCACAAAGCCATGTTTCTAGTTTCAGACGATTTGTTCTGTTTTTGCCGGCTAAAACGATGGCTCTCTCGCTCTCTTTTGCCGCGCTCTTTTGGGCCAACTCGCCTGCGCTGGCAGGAAAAAATGGCAACAAAATGAAGCGGCCGAAAGAGCGCCAAGAGCCAGGGGAGCCGACGTAGTAAAGCGGCGTAGTTCAAGTGCCGGTTGTACTACGCGGGGTCACCATTCACCAGGAAGCCAGCGGGGGCCTTACCTTTTACCTTTTACCTTTCCGAATATTCCGATGGCACGCTCGCTCTCATATCATTAAAATTCCATTTTGTCTCGCCGGAGACGTTTGCATCTTTCTCTTCAGGGTTTTTTTTTTATTTTTTTGTAGCCACTATCTTTGTTGTGGCATTATTGTTATGGCGTTGCACTGCTCACTGTATCGCCCAGACTCGGCTTCCGGTGTGCTGCACGTGTCGCATGTTCCTGCTGCTGCTCCTTGGCTGAAATTTCCGCAACAGCAGGCAAACAAAAGCAACAAAAGTGCGAAATAATGACCGGCTGCCTGTCACACGGCTGACTGCCTGGTATTCGCAATCCTTTCGTTGCTCCTGGCTCCTGGCTCCTCCGAGGGCCCAGCCGAGAGCAACAATTGTGTCGCATCGACGCGGATGTTGTCTGTAAAGTTGGTTAAACAATTTGCAATGTTGCAGGCCCGCTTCTGGCAACTGGCAGTTCTTTGACCTTTGACACTGAGCCGGGTGTCTCGACCTGTACTGCCCGCATAATTAATATGCTGATTAATGTACACACTCATAACATATATTGCCTAACCGACAAAGGACCCGGCCCGGCGTCATTAAGTTCCTTGCAATTGCCTTCATCAGGTGGCAGGCACAAAAAAGGTGAAGCAAGCGAAAAATCGCTCGCTTCGCCTCGAGTGGCAGCTTTTTTATTAAAAATTCTTGAGCATCATTATCGGCGAGGGAGATGCGTGCAAATTCCGTTTTGCTGGCAAATAAAATGATATGAAAAACTGGAGTGCATGTAAGCGGTTATGCACTGGCGGAAAACTTACGTATATGCTTCAAATTAAGCATTCTTTTTCAATAGTTGTAGAATTCATTGAGTCTCAAGATCTTAAAGATCCTAAAGATCCGATTCTTAAAGATCACCCCAAACAATATTACAAATATACATAATTTTTCGCTAGTATTATTTCAGAATTTACAAAAGTATTCCTATTTCTAAACTCTTCTTTGATGGAACTTGTCTAAACATAAATATTGTAAGATTCTACGAAAAATTTAGGATTTTTAGAAGGGGATTCATGGCATATGTATGCACTGGCGGAACAGTTACTGATCTGCATTTAAGTTAAGCATTATTTCTCAATAGTTGTATAATTTAGTGAGTCCCAAGATCTTAAAGATAATCACTTATAAATGGCTTATAAATATAGAGTAGCAATAAAAAATGATATAATTTTTAGCAAATAGATGTTGAGCATTTATAATAATATTTATTTTACCAAACGCTTTTTGTTGGAACCTGTTTAAACATAAATCTTCCTAAGTTCTACGAAAATTTTCGTAGTTTAAGAAGGAGAAGATTTAGGGCATTTTAGTGATAACCATATTTTCTTAAAGTGCACCCTTTGAATATTAGACACGCCAAAAGCATAATTTTAACCCATAGCCAAACTTTTCTTGCTGTGCAAAAATCATGGAAAAGAGGGTATTAGGATGTTACCTATGAACAGCGTCAACAGGCGCCCATGGCAGCCAGCAAACCGAGACCGACACCGAAACCGAAACCAGAACGTGGGCGGGCAACATTCAAGACCGAGGACAGCGCAGCACGAAGCAGCAGCACCAGCACCAGCAGCAGCAATATCTGCAGGAGCTGCAGCAACATCAGACAGGAAGCAATGCCGCAGGCCCAGTGGCAGCTACAAAAGCGAGATATGTGTGGCTCGGATCTGGCTGGTTGCTACAAGTAAATGGCAAAATCAAATCAAATTTAAGCGACTAAAGCTCAATGGCTGCATTGGAGCGAGTGAGTGCGTTTAACTTTGGCAACAGGGCCAAAAAGATGGGGTTTCAAAACGCTGTCCAGGTGCTGTCGGTCCCTTGATTGCCGTCGTGCAAACAGCAGGCGACAGATTCATGTTGCAGCTTCTGCACTTGGCAGAAATTTAATTGTGCAAATAATTGTCACATGCGAGAGGGAATTTCTGGATTTGTGTAAAACATGCTAATTAATTCGCATAACAACAACAGAATTATTATCAGCTAGTCCGACTGCTGTGAGTGTCGTCCAATGACTTGGGATCGAATTTCAAATTGCTCTTCTAGATGACTTCCAAATTGCCGTCTAATTGATGGCAAGCATATAAATTCATATGTTTCGTTTTCGGATTAATCTACATAATTGAAAACAATTTTACTCGAATTACAGCACAACATTTAAGGACCTTAAAGCCAAAGGAAAATATTATATGTTTTCCAAACTAATAACTGCATTTTAATGGAATAGTTGATCAATTTTAATCAATATTAAATTTAACTGCATTTAAATATGTTGGACAACAGAATATTGGTGAATTAAAGCCATGTTTAAGCCAAGTTTCAACTCTGTGGTCTTTGAATATTTTAGGTCTTTTAACATGTCTTTATTGACTTGATATTTGAAGAGTTAAGCAAAGTTAAGTGGCTATAAAGATATTCGCAAAACGAAAGGACCTTAAAGCTAAAGGAATTTATTACACATTTTCCATAACTGCATCATAATGGAATTTTGCATCAAAATATGTTGGAAACCAGGAAATTGTTGAATTAAAGCCATGTTTAAACCAAGTTTCAACTCTGTGGTCATTAAATGTTTTAGGTCTTTTAAAAAGCTTTTATTGATTTGATAGTTTAGGAGCTAGGCAAAGTTAAGTGGGTTCAAAGATATTTTCTTATTGTAGCAGAAAATTAAAGGGCCTTATAGTTAAAGTAAAATATTTCACATTTTCCAAGCTAATACCTGTAACTTAATGGAATATTTAATCAATTTTAATCAATATCAAATTTAACAGCATTCAAATATGTTGGGAAACAGGAAATTGATGAATTAAAGCCATGTTTCAGCCACGCATTTCCTTAAACATTTCCTTAAACACTCTTTTATTGACTTGATATTTTAAGAGCTAGGCAAAGTTAAGTTGCTTTAAAGATATTGGCTTATGGGAATGGAGTGTGTTGTTGTCTTAAACATATTAACAAGAATTAAACACATAAATATTCATAAGCTTTTTATGGATATTGCAATTTCGGAGCGTGTCCTTAAAGTGTTATGGAAAGCGAGTGCAAACTGTGCCAGACTTCGAACTAACAAAATCAGGCAACACCATTAACGCCGCCCGCCCATTTTAGTGGGCGTGGCTGATTGCAAGAGCGTATGTATGTGCGTGAGTGTGGGCGTTGCAAATGCAATAAATGGCTGGCCATTAACCAAAGCGCAAAAGGTTTTTAAATTATGCGTGAATATAAATTTTATGTACACCGAGCATCAAGTTTGGGGGCAGGCTATGGCGGTGGTGCTGGTGCTGGCGGAATGGGCGTGGCATATGTAATGATGTGCCGCAAGCAAGAGGCCGGTAAAGGCAAAGGGAAAGGGAAAGGAAAAGTGCGGCAGAGTCAACAACAGCTAATTGAATAAAATCAGCCAGGGCTGAGCGGAAAATTTGCATTTAACTTGTTGCAAGTGATTAAGCTTCGTTTGGCCGGCGCATGCCAAACGAAATTTAATTAAATACGAGTTGTACACGACTAGAGGCGAGTCCGACTCAAAAATTTAAAAAATATTAAAAATTGCCTAACCAGAGGAGGCCAAAATGCGGAGTAATTTATGCAAGCAAACTGTTTTTTCAATTAAAGAATTAAAGCAGACTGTGGGAAAAAGGAGAAATTGAGTTGAGAATTAATTCAATTATCAGAGAAAATATTCTCTGCTCTTGCGGGTTGAAAACAATTCAAGTGAATCTCTGGACATTCTTTGAACATAACTCAATGCAAAATATATTTGGCTTTTGTTATTAATTCGATCATAAAATTTCCCCGACGAGAGCATAAAAGTTTCGACATTTTACAAGCAATTTATGTTTCTTAATTTCTTGTTTAATTGAATCAGCAGCAGCGAAACGAAGCGCGTCGAAACTTGGGTCGTCCGAGTTGAAGCATTACTGTCAGCAGCAACACTTGCAACAGCAGCAGCGGCAGCAACAGCAGCAGCAGCAGCGACAACAATTTGTTGCAAACATGAAAGAAAAGGCAGCAATTAAATAATTCGCCTTGGCCGCTGGGTTGGGGTTCCTGGCTTAAACCAATATTTGCATTGCTGAAAGTCTGCGACAACATTGACGAAGCCGGGGCCGCGGCAGGCCGGCCGGCAATGTGTTTGCTGATTATTGAATCATAATTAAAATTGTTTAATTTAAAATTAATTTTATAAGCAAGCAGACGCGGCTGCCCCTGCCACATCTCGTCAGCCGCAACCCAATACACGACATGGAATTATACAAACATTTTTATTAAAATGACGACCACCGCCGCCGGAGACAAATATGCAAATTTTGTGGCAAAAGATCAGAAGCGGAGCGGGGGAGGCGGCCGGGAGGGGGAGGGATGCTGTCATGCGGCTGTGTCGGTGGTGGTGGTGGTGACAGCTTTCTGGTATTTGTTTTTGATACTTTAATAAACATTTCGTTGGCAAAATATCTTTCGGGGCGGCCGGCCCATTCGAAAAGTGCAAATTGCATACAAATCCCATCAGCCTACGCTGCCGGCGATAATTATGCGAATTTATTTCAAAATGTATTAAATACATGATGACACAATTTTAATAGCTTTCCGCTTTACACAGCGGCACAAACGTAAGCAAATAATGCAAATGCATATCCAGATGCGGAAGATAAAAAATATTTGCTTTTAATTAAATTGCATTCAGAATTATTTATGAAAAAGTTAATTAATCTAACGTGGCGTGAAATCGGGGATTACTCTACAGTACACTGTGCGCGCTTCTAAGCCAACTGTTCGTTAATTGCTCGCCGGCAAATTAATGGCCGGGTTAATCCGTTTTAAGCCGCTATATAATGCAATGACTCGGCACGACTCGAGAGGCTCCCCATTCGGCGCTCGCCGTCCAATTATGATCGCACGAAATTAACGCTGAAAGCGATATTCATATAAATCAATTGACTTTCATAATTAAATGCACTTCTCTTCGGCTGCGCAAAAAAAAAATACAAAAAATTATCAAGTAATTTATTTGCAAAATGGCAAAAATGCGTTGACAGCGGAAAAGGATAAATTTGTAGGACTGATTTTTGCTTGTAAAATTAAAATCAATTAGTTTAATACTTTCTTTTAGGCAAACAATTTCTTTTACATAATTGTGGCGGTTGCTGTTATATTTCTTACTTTATTTGAGCGGCCTATTAAATTAAATTTAAAGTCCCTTTCATACAAAAATAATAAGTAATTTATTTAAAGCAAAAAATGCTTTGACTGCGGCAAATTATAAAATTTTTGGAACTGATTTTTGCTTGTAAATCTGATTTATTCAATTAGGAAAATTAAAATTAATTAGTCTAATACTTTTACATACTTGGGGAGGATATTGATACATTTTTAACTTGATTTGAGCGACCTAACAAAGTAAATTTTAAGTTCTCTTAATAACAAATTATCCATTAATTTATTTGATGCCAAAAAATGCGGCGACAGCGAAAAAGTGTAAATTTTTAGTACTCCTCTTTGCTTGTAAAACTATTTTTTTTGGAAAATTTAAATCAAATAGCTCAATACTTTATTTTTTGCCGGTACTGACACATTTCTGACTTGATTTGGGCGGGTTAATAAATTAAATTTAAAGTCTCATAATTTATGTGCATATTCACTTGTTTTACATAAGTGTATTTTTATCTCTGCCCATCGCCTTGCCTTGTTATTGTACAATCGTGAGCTATCAATCATTTCGAGGCAGCTCCAAGACATTATGTGATCAATTTTGTTTTTTTTGTCTATCGATTAGGCCATTTGAGTTGGTCAGTTATGGGCCCAGAAGAATCGTTATCGTCGCTGTAATATTTTTTCCTTAAATTTATTTTTAGCCGGTTTACGACCCCCGTACCCTTGTCATTCGCTTCGTTTGCCGTAGCCCAACCCTTTTGCGACTTTTGCCGCTGATATTGGCAGGTCTCTTATTTTGGCAGCGCCTATTTGCACGCTCACATTTTGGCATTGTCAAAAGCATTGTCAAAAGCGTGCAAATAGAGTCGCGCGGATGATACAAAGTTTCGCGGGCCGAAAACTTTTCGCCGGCGTGTGTTTACTCGAGGCAATCAACTGCAGCTAAGTGCTTGATATTTGCCAGAAATTAAATTAATTTCGGGGCCCACGCCGTGCGTCTGCCTGGATGACAAGGCAGTTAATGAATGAATGAATACCCCGTGCACTGTTCATTTGCCTTGGCCATTAACCGAAACGGGGCCGGAAAAAAAGAAATCAGGCAAAGTGTGTGCTTAAAGCCCAAGGCTAAGCCGGAAAAGTTTCCCCCGCGACGAGAAACAAAAGCTGGGAAACTGGTGTGGTGTGGGTTCTCTGACGGCGACATGCAATGAATATCAACAGATTTTTATGAGCCATGTGTGGGTGCCGGGACCGCTCGGTTTCCCTGCGTTTTCCACCCTGGACACCAGCCCGGAGAAGTAGCGAATCCCCCGGCTGTCCATGACAGAGATAATGATTAGTGTGATGTGCATAATAATCATTCTCATATTCCACGATTAGTTTCCAATTCATATGCGTCTGCCACGGTTCTTTCTCTTTTCCCCATTTTCTTTGGCCCTCGCCCCGTCTTGCTCACGCACTCTGTCGCCTTTTTGGCCACTTTTCCACCTTCACTGCTTCTTGGGGTTTTCGGGTACAGTCAAACCTCACACAAGAAAACCTGACAAGTGGAAGAAATTTCAAAAATTTCTTTCCCTGATTTCTTTATTTTAATACCAATGCAGTGTTTGAAAATGCCAGCTAAATTATTTGGAAACCAAATGTATAGAAATTGTTAAACTTAAGGTATCAAAAAAATATCAAGAAGTTTTCCTAATCTTGCACATACTATTATTTACCCTATTATTTCCACTATTATTTCTCCTATTATTTACCCAAACATTAATATGATAATATATTTGTAAGTTTATTGTATTTTTGTCAATTGATCATCCATCAGGTTCTGCAAGGTTTCGGTAGTATTTCCCAGAGTATTTCTGGCTCAGAGTATTCCTCATAAAAGTATCGTTAGTTCTTGTAAAAGTTCTACCTATCCCACGCTCCCCTGTTTGCGGAACCCTCTTTTGTTTTTGTTACTTTTCGTGGGGTAGAGGTAAGAGGCAACAGAAATATTACCACGTAAATTATTAATCAGTCGAATGGCCCGCCCGCTCCCGCGCCACTCCCCCGCGTAGCATAAGTTTCCGTCGATTTGTCTGTTACTTAACATGCATAAAATGTTTCCATGAATACATCAAAATATTTTCGCTTTGGCAGCGGCAGCAACAGCATTAACCATGGCCCCCAACCTGCTGCCCCTTTGCTGTTGCTGTTGCTGTTGCTGCTTTCGGTTTAGGCCATTGGCTTGGCTTAAGCTGGAAAGTGTCGTCGTCTTGGCCGTCTTGGCTGTCTTGGCCGTCTCCCGTCTGCTTGGCGATTCCGACTGCGAGCGCATATTGTGCCTGTTTTTTGAGCAATTTGCTTTGTGATTTTATGCACTTTATGATTTCCTTAATGGCAGCACAGTCAGTCGGTCGACGCGTCGACGGTCGCCAGTTGAGTAGGTGGCTTCCAGCTCCGTGTATCTGTGAGATACGCACTTAAAGTGCTGTTATTGATGGTTGATACGCACAGGCGCCTCCCAGAGCTTGCGGCTTGCGGTTTTCGAGGATAGTTTATTGGGGGGAACACTTGGCTCTCATAAATAGAATTGTCGGTGAAGGATTTATTGAAAGTTATCTATGAAATGTTATGATGAGAAGCGTTTATCTTGGTTAATATTCATATCCGCTTAACGGAGGGGATGCAGCTACGTTTTGGCTTTATATATCTCTATACCCACTTCTTAAAACGACCAAATCCTTGGGGTTTTATGCACTTTATGCATTATAACAAGGAGAAGGAAGCTTTTCCTAGCCGATTTAGCCTTGTCCGTAAGTCTGTCCGTCTGTCCGTTCGATGGGAACTGAGAACCGGGTTCTGAAAACTGAAAACTCGACTATAATCGTTCTTAATTGCTTAATTTAAATGTTATTTGAATGCTATTACCCTGCATTAAGTTCTTTTGCGGATCAAACTCAAAATCGCAACCCCAAAACGCAAATCGCACAACTTGGATGCCGCTTGCATAATTGTTTCCCGCAGACTTTGGAGGCCACTTGTCGTCCGAGGCGGCCCAAAGGTGGGCAACCACAGGCACACCTGTAATTAAGGCCATGTGGGCTCTGGAGCGCTCTCGGCCATTGCAGCGGCCATCCTGTGGAACGGCAAACGCCAACCGACAAACATAAATTTCCATTACAAATGCACAAATGTCACATTAGACGCTATCAAAGCGCAATTTGCAGCGTCTACTAAATCAATAAGCCAAACTTGGCAACCTAACGGATACGCACAGTCGCACAGATACACATTAACATACATAGATACAGTCTGGGAGATACTTGTATTGGCGAGTGTGCCTGTGTTTGGCCAAAAGCACTTTGCATGCGAACCTTCATGCAAACATAATAAATTGTAACGCGCTTTACATTAACATTTACATAATCGCAATTAATCGAGCCGGGCGAGGACTGTGTGTGCTGGAGATCCCGCTCGGAATCCCTGTCGCCAGTTTATGCTCCAATCAATATTAATAACCATTGCACAGGCCAGGGATACTGACTCCCCGTTCGGCCCGTCCACGGCATGGACTATTTGGCGCGCCAACTGGCTCCTTATTGGGGGCCTCGGAACTTCGGGGACTGTGCCATTTACGGATTTGTGTGACTTCCGGACTTGGGGAGGCCGAGGAGAACTTCCAAGAGCAAGATGTCAGATTGTCAACGCACCTCTGGGCTATCTATGCACATGTGTTTATGTACAGGTGGCACTTGTTAGCTGGAACGCAACGGGGCTTACAACTTGCACAAACAGTGAGAATATGATGGGGGAAAAGGTGTAATAATTGCTTGTACTTTTCGCGGGTATCGGTAGTTCAATTTTATTCAGTTATTGTGGAGAAAAAAACCAAGATAATTGGATATTAAATATGGGATATCCTTAGGGATAGTGTACATGTTTGGTTTGGTTATCAGGATATCATTCGATGCAAATAAAAAGACTCTTTAACTCCTAGTTACCTAGAACCTATAAAAATTTTGTAGAATTATTAAAATATTTACATATATGGGAAATGGAAGGCAATATTAATTTTTATTAAAAGCTAATAACGTTAATGAGACGATTCAAGAAAAGTTGTTTTCTGGTTTGCCCATTAAGTGGAAACCCGTCTCTTATACCAAAGATACTAACTAAGGAAAGTCAGTGCCTTTTAATTCCTTTAGTTTAAGCTTTAAAGTCATAAAATTCCTAACAAGCCAAGAATTCGATGGAAAGGCTTTATAGGAACTTGGCAAACCACATTTTTTGGAAAGCCTTGAAATATTTGTAGCCGTGCAGTTGCAATTACTGACGCTGGACTGTGATTATTGTAGTGTTTAGGTGGCTTTGTTGCCAGTTTATTTCCAATTATGCCAACTGGCAGGCCAGCTGCCTGCGCATTACACGCTTGTCATAACTTTGCGGGCGGGCAGGCGGCGTGTACGCAATGTCAATTATTGATTGTCAATTATTGAGGCAATGTGGATGCCGCAGGAAGTGCATGCATGAGGTCCAGTAAAGGTTTTGGGCCAGTTTCGAGGCAGTTTTGGCTAATTAGCCAAACGATCGAAACAGATTGTTTGGCATGCAATGCTCGCTGTTAACTCGCCGTTAACTCGCTGTTAGCTAACATGCCGGCTAATATCGTAAATTTATAACAGTCTATTGGCAAGTATTGTAAATCATTTTGCGTTTATCTGGCAATTAAAAGGGTTAAATGCTAAGTAAATAATTTATAAATTTACAAATATTTGCCTAGTGGCTTAAATGCTTTTAAATAGGTACTGGCATACAAACGCAACTTGTTAAATATTAAGCAGCCGAAGAGAAGAGGGTTTAAGAGAGAGAGGCTCTCTTAGCCGGCATTTGGGGAAACGACTACGCTCTCGGCTTCGGCTCTCTTTCGTTCAGTATCTCTGCCTAAGCTTAACAGAGTTTCGGTTCGTTAAGTTTTTATGTTGGCGAAACATTTGAGTTCTTCCAAGGGCACTAAATTGAATGGTTCTAATTCTTGCTAATAAAAACTAAAAACAGCTATTTTAATACTTACAGAAATAGAAAAATATGTGTATGAAATTAAGATTATAAACTAGCCCATAAATACATAAAAGTATAATTCTTAATCGATAAATAGTTGACTGTTTTTAACTTCCTAAGTACATATATTCTATAATAAATTGTACTCAACAAAATACCTTAGAACTACATATTAATAAAACTAGAATTACATATTAATTATTGTATAAAAAGGATTTACAATAAGAATTTGGAACGTATGGATGGGGTTATTTCCGCATATATGTACAATAAGAATATATTAAAATGTACGGATGAGTTCTACTCGTATTTTAGAATTTAATAATTAAAAAAACTAGTCTAAGCCATTGATTTGTTTTAACCGAAACACCTTATGGCAAATCTAGCTTTTCTTTAGGGAAATAACTGAACCTACTCAGATTGACTTAACTAAATAACTTGAATATTCTTTAAATTTTAAATTAATCTCACCAAGTCGCAGCAATTTAGTGTTAATATTAAGCCAAGCTAATACTTTATCTTGGCCCTCTAAATCGGCAATCATTAAAGATTCTTCCTGCTTTGGAGATCTCTCAGATGCACTTAACATAATTCGGCTCGGCTAACATTTCGTGCCCGACGAGTGCACTCTGTTAGCGGCGCGAGCCGTAACAGACCGCCAGCAGGGCGGTTCGAACATTTGAAATTTTCGTTTCGAGCGAAGCGGACGTGTACTCGGCGCGAACTCAAAAGTGGAAAAGTCGGGAAAGCAGGGAACAGCATTTTCCCTCGAACGAGCGCGCAGCGATTTTTGTTTTCGACTCGAAATTTGCCGGCTAACCGTTAAAGGCCTGTTATACTGTTACGCTTGCAGAACGTATATCTGATGGATAGCAATTATTTTTGCCAAAACACAAGCGGTATCTGAGAGATAAGCGAACTGGCGGATCACTGCGATTTATTGTTTATGCCGTGCGTGCGTGCGTGTGGGTGCGTATCTGTGTAGCCAGTCAGCCCAGTCGTATTTGTATCTGTATCTGTATCGGCATTCGTATCTGTGCGCCGGTTGTGTGCGTGCGTAAACAAACAGCGAGCTGGTTCCTCGGCTCTGATAACGCTGACAACAAGCCTGATATTCTGATATTCTGATAAATAGTGAGCATACAAATAAAAGTCCAGCAGCTATGAAAACACAACTACAAGTGCTGCGACAAGTGTAAAAAAAAAACCTAAACCGAAACCGAAACCGAAATCAAAACAAATCAGTGCCCGCCCGGCAATTGAAAAAACCGGCAAGCCGAGGAAAGTGAAATCCAAAGCCGAAACCAGCTACTGTAAATACCATGGAAAGCCGAAAGCCAGTGAATTATTAGGAAAATTAATACACTCGTACATACGCATCAAGTTGCGACATCGATATCCCAAATAGCCAATTGCAGCCGTGAAAATCAGCAGCAGCGCGAGCAGCAGCGGCAGCAAATAGTAACAACAAATTATTGTGAGTCTGGGGAGTTGAAAATTCTTATCGGTGTTGCCGGTCGAGCCGTGTTTTGTTGTTGCCGTGTTTTGTTGCCTTGTTGGCGGTGCTGGAAGCAGCCAGCGCACTGGTTGTTATTGTTTTAGCCGGCTTCGTGTCGCTGTAGGTTGTGGCTCGGTGTTAGTGTGCCGGTGTGCTAGTGTGCGAGTGTGCAAGCAAAACGGGTTTGCAAAATAGCAGTTACGGTGGCACAAGTGCTGCAGCCGCTGCAGCAGCAACAACAACAACAACAACCAAACAAGATCGCCCCATTCCCCACTTCAACCAACAACAACCACCAACCACCAGCAGCAGCAGCAGCAGCAACAACAACAACTGAGCCAGGTATGGATGATGATGGCCAAGAGGAAAATGGGCATGAGAAAATGCAGATTCAGGCAAAAAGAAAAAGCAAGCAGAGCCGAAATTGAAAGCTCATTAACCGGGTTGTGTGAATTGCGGCTTTGATTTACCGCTATCCGCCAGACAAGTGCAATTTTTGGCACGTCCGTTGTGAATCATCTAGTGCCCCCAGACCGCCAGCCCCCCAGACCCCCCCTTTCATCCTGTTTTATGAGTAATCAAAGTTAGTGTGAAATGCAGGCGGAAAAATATCTGGCTTTTCCAAAGTTTTATTTAAGTTTTCAAGTGGATATTAGGCAGTATATTTGATTGGTTAATTACGGGACTATCAGTTTGGGGAACTTATAAATTGGATTATTTCTGATGTCTAAAAAGCTTCAAGTTTATTTTATATTACGGATGATTTCTAGGAATTTCCAGGAACCAAGATATGACATATTCGCGATTGTAAAAGTGCTATGGCTGATAAAACAAGTGTGAAAGGGTTTTTACTTGATTCAGATATCTATAAAATATAGAAAACATGGCACTCGCTAAGTTATAGAAACACCTGAAGTTTATTGTAAATTCCGGATGATATATAGTAGTTTCAAGAACCGAGCTATGATATATCATCTAAGGCTGATTAAACAAAGTATTAAACAAATGGTTTTGATTAATTCAATCTATAAAACATGGAAAATCTATAAAATATCGTAACACCTAGAAGTTTATTTTATATAACCAATGATTCCTAGGAAGTTCCAGGAACCGAGATATGATATATCATCTACGGCTGATAAAACAAAGCAAATTTAAACAAAATGAGAGGGGATTTTAAATGATTAAGAAATCTATATTAAAGGGAAAACATAATATTCACTCTGGTATCGGAACACCTAGAGGTTGATCTTAAGATTACGCATAATATTGTAATTTCCTGGAACTGATAGATGATACATTATAGCCGACAACAAAACGATAGGGTTGTGGAAACAAAGAGAACTGATACCAAGTTTAATGTTTAACTTATTGTGACGCATTTGTGACTCAAAGCAAAATGTAAAGAACAGTATACAATCTTACTCGTATGTTTGGCAAAAATACATATTCTCGAATGCCATATTTATTGTGAAAAAGAAAAATACTTCGCTTGGCAGCCCGCATGAAATATCTGTCACAAGCAACCGAAAGGCTTCGATATCAATAAAACCTCAAATTCTGATGGATTCGGCAGTTTTCTTTGTGTGTAAACAGTCATAGACTGAAACCGAAACGTCTCTAATCGGTTCCGTTCCAGATTCTAGCATTCTGACTATTATTACAGCAGAAATTTGTATTTTTTGTTGGCTAGCTGGCAACTGCACACACACATTTTCTTTTTTTTTTTTTTGCCGATAGCCACGATCACGTAGTCGTCGAACGTTGATTCATGCATCTCCAATACTATACACTCGAATTTAAACTGCGGCTGACTCGCCGGCGCCACAGCCAATAATCATGCATGTAAATGTAAAATAAGTAGGAAAATCTATTGGCTCTGCATTATACGGCAAAGTGTTTATAGTATTCCTGGCAGCCCTGTCGATTGGAACAGGCCATGCACTTGTTCTGCGATTAATTCGAACCGCCTGCCGCAGATCGTCTTGCAGCGGTCTCCCCTTACAGCGATTTTAATCGAATGTCAACACAAATACGAGTATCAGCTTGGCAGGTTGGCAGTTGTCGTCGGGTTCCTCGAACACTAAATATTTACTGATAGCTTCACTTTGTAATCCAATTACTCAGAGCCAAGTGTTTTTGGGGGCAAAGATTGCCGGGTTGCATGTGGTGTGATGGCGGCGGGGTTGGAATGTGGTTAATACCCGTTAATGGGTTTCAAAATCACTTTGGCCAAAACAATTCCAATGGGGGTCTTAGGCTTCATATTTATGGGTCCAGCCGAGCCAATTAAACGGGGAAGCCTAGCGAACACACAGAATCACATGTGGCGGCGGGGCTGAAAATAAAGTGCCCCCGTCGAACTGTCGCCTTGATATACGCGCCGGGGTCTTTATTAATATTTATTTGACTGTACGAAAATAAAATAGAGAACATAAATAACGCTTTGTTTATAAACACACAAGCAGTTTGCCAACTAAAAATAAATGACGCGCACAAGACACAAACGAAAGGGAATTTCGTTTGTCTTTTGTTTTATCTCAGCTGCTGCGGGGTCTGCCTTCCGGCTTTGATTTCGATTTTCCTCTTCTGCGGACGCAATTTGTGGAAAATGGTGAGGAAATTTCTTGACAGAATTCCCAAACTTCCTTTTTGCGGCCATACATACAGGGTTCCTGCATATATACTTTGACATATACAGCCCAGCAGGGCCCGGCCAACAGGTAGAAGTCCGGAGACGGAGTAACATTTTTGCCCTAATATGAATTAATTGCCGGCAACCGCAAGGAAGCCGCAGCAGAAAGTTGGAGCAACCCCAGCAGCAGTCCCCCTAAAAATACGGAAATACCCCAAAACTGTGGCAGGGCTACACAGGGAAAATGGAATATACTCTAGGATTTTAAATGAATTCAGAGGATAAAAGATTGTTGCAGACTAGAATTCTGAATGAATGCATCCAAAACGGCAAATGAATCACTCATTCTAGGTTGCGCACGCTTTTTTCATCACAGTACGTATATTGTGCCATTTTCTTCCGGCCTATAAAGTATAAGGTTTTACTGTACACTACTGTAAAGATCTGTTATGCTATAAATGAGTACATTCATGCAGAAGTCTATTGCAGACATTCTTTTCGGTATCTGAGAGTAAAAGTATCTGCAACTGCTTTTTCGGATATCTAGTTTCTACTCCCTATTTCTTGGCGTGT
Source organism: Drosophila ironensis (assembly GCA_021223825.1). Classification (NCBI taxonomy): domain Eukaryota; kingdom Metazoa; phylum Arthropoda; class Insecta; order Diptera; family Drosophilidae; genus Drosophila; species Drosophila ironensis. The sequence continues at coordinate 1,598,106 of JAJJHQ010008063.1, read as the reverse complement.
ACGAATGTGGAGAGGCTCGTGTCGATTTTGGTTTTAGAGCTCGTTGCATGTTTTCAATGTCAATCCGCGTGTAACCGCAGCATCAGCAGCGAAACGGGATTTTCTAATTGAGAGTGTGCTGCATGCCCCTGCTGCCCGGCCTGTCATTTTCCATCCTAGAGGAAAATTCCCACTCGAATTGGAATGTAAACAAAATGCGATATAAAAATAGACAAGCCATGAACATTTCCCCTTTCATTTCGGTTGGGTTTCTGCTCTGGAGCAATTCACGTGTGAAATGAACAAAGTGTTGATTTGTTTCTAGGCTATGCGAGGTATACTACTCATAGTGTTTGTGGGTGATTCGGATTCGGATTCTGGTTCGGATTGAAGTGAAACGAACGGGCCAGGGCATGGGAAATAATACTACCCATGGCAGGGCAGGAAATAATACAATGTTGAGCAGAGCTTGTCCCCTCCTACGGGCTTTTTGCGTAGGAGGGCAGCAGGCAAATCAAGTTCGGGGAACGAAATTCATTTCATTTCGGTGTCTGCACTCCGAGAAACGAGCCCACACTCCGGCCTAGGTGCAGCAGATGAATTAGATCTTCGATAGCCGACAAGTAACTCGAAAAATTCATTTGAAAATCGGGAGATTTTCCTGTGAACCGGCTAATAACTAGCCCGGCTGGGGCTATCTGTTTCTTGCGGTGTGCGTGCTGCCATGTCATGTTGCTTGGCAGTCCGCAAGCCGTAGAAATGGAAGATGAAAAGCAGCTACAAAATCTCACAAATGCAGGCAAAGACCCGTTGGACTGCTGATGACGTTTTGGCCGTCTATTGTTGTTGCTGCAGCGCTGGCAGTTGCTGTTGCCGTGTCTGCTGCTGCTGCGGCTGTGGCTGTCGTCTCAGTGACTCCCATTCTGAAACCCAGTCGCAAGTCTGGATGCCCGTTAAGGTCGTTGCGTTGCTATGTGGTTCTCGGGGTCTGTGTCCGTGTCTGTGCCTCTGTCTGTTGCTGATGTGCAACAGCAGCAGTGGCAGCAGCAACAACAATTGCCAGGGATCCCGCGCTTTCTGAGCGTTTAAAATTCCGTTTCGAAAATGGAAAACAAAACAAAAACAAAACGCTCAACTCCGGGGCACCGACTCCGCCGACTCCGACTCTGAATCCGACTTCAAACTCAAACTCGCAGCCAAATCAACTTGAGCAGTGAAGTGGCCACGCAGTCAGCGAGGAGTAGCAACATTTGGGCACTGCGGAAAAAATTCAACTCCAAAAACTTGAAATTTCCAAATAAAAGAATTTCGCGACCCTGAAAATAAGATATGAACGTTATACAAGAATGATTTGAATTTTGAATTTAGCTAAAATTAGTATTCAAATTGGTAACATTAAATTCTGATTTATCGACAGAAATGTCCCATTATGTCTACATTTCTTGTTAGTTTATCGGGCAACCTAGCTGGCACACAAATTCTAAACTCAATCATTTTATCAACGTTTTGTATTTCTAGTTTTATTAGCTCATCGCCAGCGTAGATTAGATTTGTTTTATTTTGGGAAATACTCGTACCTGCCCAGCTGACTAGCAGTTCCTCACTAGTTTTCTTCAATAGCGTCATAGTTCGAAAGGTGCTCCAAAGATTAAGTGTATTCTGGGAACATTATCGTTAGAGTTGTCTTTTATAATAGCTGTTGGATTTCTCCCTGTGCATGGGGGGCATCAGCAACATGAGGCATGAGGCATGAGGCACGGGATTGAGGCAACGCAACGAGAAGAGGGAAAAAATTAAAATTAAAACGCACGTAGGCAGCAGGAGGAAGAACCCGAATCGCGCGGATCGGGGAGTTAGCGTTGTCTGCTGCTGCCCTCGTGGCGCGTTAAGTTGTTGATTGAAGGGTATTTGAGTAAAGTATCTTTACGTGTGGATATGGTTGTGCGGCGTGCCTGTGGCTGGGGCAGGCACTGCCGCTGGTGCAATCATAAATGCAGTCGCGACGAGATTGCCCGCCTCAGGGTGAAGATTCTGGGTCTGGAAAAGTCTAGCTTATGTGGGTTGTTTTTCCTATATATTTTTGTCGGTGTGGGCTGTGATTTTAGTGTGAATTGTGCGGCGGAAAACTTAATGAGCAGCTGCACCACGCGTAGAGCGGACCCGGAACTGGGTTAAGAGTTAATTAGACCAAAAAGCCATTCCGGCCAGACCCAGAAACAGCAACTCAAAGTTCAATACGAAAATCGTATTGGGTTTCAAATGCGAACGGCGACTTGCGACCGGCGAGCGGGGGACCTGCCATCCGCTCATTTCATGCCTTGGCAAACCCCTTTATGTTTCCGTTTTGTGATATTGTTACTGTTACTGTGTTTCGGTCACTCTGTTCCTGGCCAATGGCCAAAGCCCGAAAACCCTAGGACTGTACCCCAGACATAACTTTTTGTTTCGCCGCTACCCCCGTCACCCGCTGGTCGTGTTTGTGTTTCCTTTTATATAATACAAACTTGTAAAAACGTCAAGCGATAAAAATGTTCGATAATCAAAATGAAAACGACCGCCAGGGGATCGGGAGGGGAGTTCAGATGGTTCAGATGGTTTCAGATGGTTTCAGATGGATGGGATATACATACACTTGCACGGCGCAGTATCTAACAATAAAACAGGAAGAGTTCGGGGCGCAGGACAAGTGTGTGAAAGGTTCGGGATGAAAATGCCTTCGAATACAGCTGGAAAATCAATAAGCCATGCTTATTGTCAAAGACCAGGGACCAGGGCCAACAAAGCGCACTGAAATGATACGGCAGACACACACAGAAGTGCCGGAGATATGTATGGAGAGAAGTCAAGAACATAAAAATGCCATTGACTGTGGCCCATCGTCTGTGATTGTGATGGGGATGGCCCAGGCGATGGGGTTGGGGTCTCCCTACACAAAGAGAAAAGCGAATGTTGTAAATTCGAGATTAGGCGATGCCCACGGTCCCGAAAACAAAAGCCTTCCCAAGAACGCGAGAGGAATCCGGGCTATTTACGATGTGAGGTTTGGTTTTATGGTCTTTACGTTTGATAAACTGTGTCAAAACGATGCAAGTCAAGGTGATCCTGAGGTGATATGGTTTTCAATTAAAAGCCAGGCCTACAGGTTCCCTTTAGCTCCTTTGGGAGTTTTTCTTTTGTGTAGGATACAGCTGTCATTTTCGCCCGGCATAATGCTCCCTAATGAAAGTTGCTTTTAGCCGGGCCAACACAAATGCATTGCAAAGTTCTAATTTGGCTAGAAAAAAGAGAGGGAAACCGCCGCCGACGCCGCTGCAGCAACAGCAGCAACAAAAACCAAACTGTACCAAAAACAACATACAAAAGAGTAAAAAAAAACAAGCAACGAGGAAAAGAAGTCAAAAGCGCACACGGTCGGTCAACGTATTCGGGTTCGGGCTCGAGTTCGGGGCTCTCGGCTTTGGTGGTTCTTTTTCAGTTAACACGAAAACGTTGTGAAAGAGCCCGGCTCGGGCAGCAACAAGAAACAGGTAGTAAAAATCGACAACAGACCGGGTTTACATGCTGCAGCCCGAAATCGAGGGGATGGCGGCGGGACATGCACAGCGCTTAGAAATTAAAGAAAAACACACCGGGCCGGGCCGGGCCCGACCGGGCCAGGCTAAGGCAAGGCTGCGCTCTGTGAGTTGTGGCCGAAACCCGAGTCCGTGGCTCAAACCCGAGCCAAACCCCTGTTGACTTGACTATCATAATAATAAAATTCGAGTTGGAAACAACAAAATGCATGTGGATGGAATACCTGGGACGACAGTGTGTGCCGGGGCTGAGTGTGTTTCAAATCGGGGTTAGTGACCCAAAACTGTGTTTTGATAGTGAAAAAGTGTTGAGCTTGGCCGAAACGATCCGAAACCCATATGAAAATGTATACAAGAAGCGGTGAGGCTTCGAAAAAAAAAATTAAATGATAGCCGCAGAGCAGTGAGCGGGCTGGGAAAATGGATTTTGCATAGCTCCAAAACCACAAAAAAAAACCCTAAATTAATAATTCTTGAGCTTGATGACTCGGCGAAATTGGTTGGGAAAAGGCAGATTATGAAAATGGAGCGAATTGCCTAAAAGAAATTGGGGTTAAGCCACACAACCACTATAAAAAAAGCACTATGATTAATGTTTATATTTGCACTTTTTCTCTATTTGCAGGCAGAAAAGCCAACACAACACAACGCAACGCAAAACAAACCCGATGCATTCGTAAATTCAATCTAAATCAATAAATGTGCTGAAATTTAAAAAAAAAAATAAGAAACCAATTTGAAGCGTAATAGTTGCAATTCAAATAGTGAGCAGATCAATAAAATTAATAAATGTATAGGCAAATATTAAAGAGCGAGTGCTAAAATGCTGCCCGTCGCAGCATCGGTCATTGTCGTCGGGATGCATAAATCATTTTGAAATCAAAATTGAGCCAATCAAAATATATCTGTCGCTTGTAAATCAAATCAAAATTGCATCAAAATAAAGCTCAAACCAGGGTTTGAGCAATCACATTCTTCAGCCCCATCAAACATTAAACAGCGGCCCCATGACGGAGTCCTTGAAGATTGAAGATTTAAAAGACTTCAAAATGGATATCCTACCGAGCGGGAACATCTTCAACGAGCTGGAGCGCATCTGCACCACCGGCTACTTCTCGTCGCAGCCCTCGATCGAGGATCAATGGCAACAGGTTGGTTTTTACGCTATATTTTTACTCTTTTTTCGATATTATCTAAGAATAGCAATCTTAATGGAGAGTTATCATCTGCCAAGCTTAATTGCCTTGAAAAATGTTCAAGCATTTCCTAGTCTATGTTGGCACCCCTATGGGTGGGTTGTATATTATGTATCTTGTTTCGAGAAATTCCTATTGTGCTTTTAAAGTCATGCACATAAATCATAGTTTCCCCGGCCACTTTTCTCGATAATATTCCTCCAGCTGACGTCACCCCCCGCCTCAGCTGGTTATTTATTTAGCATTTAGGCATTTATCATAGACTCAACTACTTAGACGGCCCGAGTCAGCGGTATTTTATCGGGGAATTAACCGACTTTGCTTGGTCGCTCCTCCTCAGACGCCGTCATTGCGCAATTGGTAGTTTATCGATATTTTGTGAAACAAAAATCGATGTTTTTTTTTCTTGGCCAGCGAATAAAAAATAAATGGGGAGAAACGGTTTCAAGGTCTCCCCACAACTTTTTTACCTGACCGAGCGTGAGCTAAAATTAAATTGCTAAAAATTATAAACTCTTGATAAGCGAATCTGTGTGTGCGCATGCTAAGCATATATACAGAATCTTCGCACACACTGAGCACTCAATATACAAACCTATATTGTATATATAGTAGGTATACTTTGCATCATATATGCTTGCAAAAAAGCCAAAAAAGAGGAAGAGTCCGTCCCATAAATAAGTGAAATTCGCTGGCAGTCAGCAACCAGCGTCGGTTATCATCTGAGGGCATGCATAATATATATACTAAATATACTTACTGCTTATTTTTTGCGATTTTTTCGCACACTTATTATGCATATGTGTGCGAACGCTGGTTTGTTTGTTTGTTGTTCGCTTGTCTGCGCGGGGGTCTCTCTCATTCAGTTTTTTATGTATTTATTTATTATTTTTTGTTGCTGACTTTTTTTTCGGCCGCTCTATCTTTGATAAAACGAATCGAAACCCCGCCAGCTGATTGCAGACAGCTTTGTTGGTTGGTTGGCTGGCTGGATGGCTGGCAGGTCGTTTTATTTCTTGTTTTGTTTCTCGTTTTATTATTGTTAAGAAATGCCTTTGGCACATTCTGGTTGCTCTGGTCTTATCAAAACCTGACGCATAAGAAGATTGTGTTCCTTTCGGTTTCGGTTACATTTCTCCTTGGCTTTTTTTTCGCTTTTTTCTTCCCTGGCTGTTGTTTGCCCATCAAACGCAAAGTCGTAATTCACCCGGCCAGGGAAATCTGCGATAAGGCGGAGGACTCCGCGCCGGAGGCTGCTCCGGCCCCCAAATATGCGAAACCTGGGCCCACCGCCTTTGGTTCGCACCAATTTAAAGATACTTTTCACACCTACAGTTTGTTTGTTTAGCTCTCTGCAGTTCTGTTAGTTGTTTGATTTATTTAATTCCCTTGCCCCTATGCCTCAATTGAAATCTCAAGTATTCCCGCCCAAAAAATACAATTAGAAACGTTGTAGAAGATATTACCCGACAATTGGATACCATGTACCATATACCTATTTAAATTAATCAGAAAACCGCTTGTATGTTTCGGCATCTGATAAAAAAATTGAAATATTATCTGCGTGTTTGTTGAACGGACCTAGTGCAAAAATAATGATGTCTCTAGCTCTTATTTTGTCCAAGTTATGGCAAATACAGTTTTATGAAAATTGCGAAGGCGGAAAGGGGAGTGTCAAAATTTTTTAATAAACTTGATCTGCGTACAAACATATCCGACCAAAAGCAAAAAGAATTACAGCTCTAGCTCTTACCATTTCGGAGAACAAAAGTTAATATACCATTTGTATCTTAAAGTACGTGGTATAAAAACCCAAGCGGAATGCTAAAAAATGTGCCAAAAATTAGATTTGCCAAATCAAAATATTCCAATGTATTCCTATAAACACACACGAACAGGCAAATAGTTAAACAAATGCTAAACTAAAATTAGCAATTCGCTGGCCGGCGCTGCTGGCCTTCAACTCGGCAAAATATCTAAAGTCAAATTTGGTTTAAGTATTATTACCGCATAGCGCCAAAAAACGAACTAATCTTATCGTCGGCTAAATTTGTAGCCGTAAAACAGCAGCGAAATTTCCCCGACTTTTCCCCCCCACCATCCCCTCCGGTTTAAATTGTTTAAATTCCATTTGGCCAACAAGCTGGAGCGCACTGTTTGCAACACACGGCAATTACGCCGAACTTCGGATTCGACTTTGAGTTTGGGAGTCGCAGTTGAAGACGCCATGCACTCGTTTCATTTGCACAACTTAAAAACTTTTAATTGAACTCGAGAACACATTTTTGCATAACTTTTCGTATTTTGTATTGCCGGGGAAGTTGACGTTTTTTCACTTGTTTTTTTTTTTCCTTTTTTTCACCAGTGAGTTGGAGTGCCTGCAGTTTCACTAACGGGAGGAGAATCCTTTGGCTTTTTGGGGTTTTTCTTGATTTTCATACTCCCAATTCAATTATCTGTCTTTCGGCAATCTCTTAAGAGGTTATAAAAAATACGTGATTAAGTCGAAATGAATATATAATGTATCCACTACTCGGTTAGGGTACTTCCTGGTCCGTTTCCCCGCCTGCGCTTCGAGTGCGTTTGAGCGTTTTATTTCTTTGGTTGAATTTGATTCGGGGCTAAAAACTTTAAATTGCTGCATTTAATAAAAGTTTTGGCAGGTAAGTGGGGGACAAAAAGGAGCCGGAATTTGCTTCGGAACTTTCGCCCCCGCCCCGCTCCCCCTCCGGGTTTTTTGTGGCTGAATTTAGAGATACAAAGTGTGTAAAGTGTGTGTTTGGGTGCCTTTTTGTAATTAGAACTTGCGGATGTTTTGTTTATTTCCGTTGACTTCCGCCTGCTTCCGATGCGGCGGCTGCGTTTTGCTGTTGCTTATTGTTTTATTGTAATTGTTATGGAGGGGAAGCGACTGTAAGCCGGGGTGCCGGGGGTGCCGGGGGTTGTTGTGTTATGGTTATGATGCGTAATTCGGCTCGTCAGGCAGCCAGTCAGTCAGTCAGTCATTGAGTCGATGGCCCAAACACTTGTGTCTTCTCATTTGAACAGCTGCTGGGTCACAATTGTTGGGGCTTTTCCTCATCACTTTCCTTCTGCCAAAGACAGAGGCAGTGTGGCAGTGGCAGTGGCAAAAGCAAACATGATGCGGCATCTGCATACGTATTATTTATGAATTTACATACGTATATCCGTGGATCGAATGTGTTTCTTGAGCTCCCCGGGCTGTTTATCTAAGCTGTGAAATTATGCTGCACACTCCAAGCAATTTGGGAGGGCAGAGAAAGCAAAAATATGCTTACAAAAATAAATACAAGCTCGCAGAGGGAGGACTGGGACTGGATATCATACTTTGTTTTTACTCTTAATTTATTTCATTTCATACGAGTACGAGTATGTGTGCTGCAGATGGATTTCAATTCGGTCCGATTGGAATGTTTTTCTTTCATTTCTGTATAAACACACACAAAAAAGAGTACGGGCAAAATTACGGAAAAACGCGTTGGTTTTCCTTTTGTCTCTCAACTGCCGGGCATCGCATTTCTATTGCCAATCTATTTGCGATTAATTTCATTTATAGAATTTGACGACTGTCGTGTTGTTATACATAATACCGGTTTATTGGTTTTAATTCGAGCGTCTAAGCGGATTCGGTTGGATTTTCTATCGGCTATCGTTGTCTGGGGGAGTCCATTGATGTGGCTTTATCGCCACACCGCATTTGCCACATTTTGTTGCGCCATTACAGGGCTGCGGTGGCCATTTAATGTATTTAAATCATTTTAAATTAAGCCCATAACACCCGCACCTCACCATCCAGCCGGCAGCCAGCCATCCATCGGGCGGATATGCAAAATAAAAATGAATTTATGTATTACATTATTTCATTTCCATTTGTTTAACGCCCCCAAAAGCCACCCCCGCTGGAACACACAAGTGCCGAAATCAGCGACGACAGCCTCTTACCACTCCGCGCGCCGCAGACAATATGCAATCAGCAGTTAACATTTAGCACACGCAAAAACCTACCAAAACCCAGAATGGCACGTACCCACACGCACACTCGCACACTAGCACACTCGCACGCACAAAAGTGGCAAAAAATGAGGGAATAGCGAAAAAACAAGACGGAAAAACCAAGCAAAATGGGAGAAATGCCCCTGAAAGCGAATCTGCCATTGGGAAATTCATGAAGACAGATGCACACACGCATGGACTTACACCTAATAAGCCAAAAGTAGCGTCACCCACACACGCACCCACTTCATCGAGTGCACTGCCAGAAATAAGTAATTAAGAAAAGATCCCTAGAACAAGTTGCGCATTCAATGGGCGCTAGGGAATAATCAAAGCATAACTTAGGATCATATTCATTTATTTGGAGTTACTGATAGATTCTGTAGCAGAATCTGTACAAATGATGACTCGAAAAGGATCTTGTAACTTCAAATAAACCGTGATAACCCGTGAAACTAAGAGATTATTGTTTAATTGGTTCTGATGAGACAATTTTATACATTTTGGCTTGGTATCTTAACTATTAATCTATCTAAGAATGTATTTATCTTGCCAATGTATCTCTTTTCTTTGTCCTAAAATAACTTCGTAAGAAAACCCAACTTTTCTTATCCTTCTTTTATAACATGGACCTCACCGATTCCTTTTTTAATTTCAATATAAATACATTGAAATACCATCAAAATAAGTGACGATTTTCCGCCATGTAGCCAAGCTAAAGTCTGGCCGGGAAGAGCAAGAACCCGGGTTATTTTAGCCGAGCCAGCAAAAAAGGCGGAGAAAGAGCCAAAAGAAGGAAGTGGCGCAGATTGGTAGACGAAAACGGAGACACACTCGGAGAAATTTGGGGTCTGGGGCTGGGGATTGGGATTGTGGGTGCCGGGGAGCCGGGGAGCTGAGCTGGGGTTGGGGTAGAAATCCGAAATACGTGCAATTGCTGAAAATATGCTCGACGTGAGGGGCAAGGCAAACGTGCGGGCCAAGCATCCGTGGGCCTTAAATACTTGCCACCATGTCGCACCTCCCCACCCCCGGCCCTGTCCCTCCCCCGGCACCCTGTAGTTTGAAATCCAACTAAGCAGCTACCACGTTTGCTACTCCTATTACCCTCAATCATTTATCATCTGGGCTGCAATTAATCATCAAATGCGCGCGCTCGCACCCTGCTTTCTCCATTTCTCCATTACTCCGCGTCCCCGGCCCTCGACGAGGTCCTTTTATAGTTTTTGTGGGCTGCCCTGTGGATTTATGCTTATAATGTGAAATGCCAGTGTATGTTTATCTGGCACTCGCCGGGGTGTGAGTGCGAGTGTGCGCCGCCGCCGCCACAATGGATGCTCGCACTCGTATGTGCCGCACATAGCTCACAGCTCGCATTTGACTATGCGACAGCAGCAGTAACACCAGCAGCAGACACTGCCACAAACCGGGGGCAAGTGTGGCAGGAACAGGTTGTCCCAAAGGCAGTTATCTTCCTAAAACTTATACCAGGCCTTCAAGCCTTTCGCTCAGTGCATGTGCATTATGGTTCGTTGCTCGATCTCGGTTCTTTCCCACTGGTTACGTGCAAGTTTATGATATGGCTGAGAGTCTCTGGCTGCCTTGCGGTTGCTGCACTGGCACATTGGCTTACTGCCTTCCAGCAGCAGCAGCAGCAGCAGCGGCAGCAGCACCCATGGTGCCACACGCAGAGTTAACCAGAAAAGTTGCTGCAACTTGCGGCCGGCTAGGCACTCGGCACTCCGCATTCAGATGCTCTGGAAACCCAAACCCAAACAGATTCTGAACCCCGGTACTCGGGATTTTCTTGCATAACTGCGATTAGTCTTGCCGGCTGCTGGAAAAGGTGTGTGTGTGTGTGCTGCGTAGTTTCCTCAACGGGCCAACCCGTTGGAGAGGACAGCAGAGCGTAAAAAATCATTAAAAAATGGTCAGGCATGTAATGGTTCCCCCGGGGATTACCTTTCCACACTGACCGGGCCTTTTCTTTCTAAGCTGATTAAGTTGGCCCGGCCCGGCCCGGCCCGATCCGGCCCAGCCTTCCTCCATTTGCCTAACCCTTCCTGATAATTATTGTAATAATCGTGGAGTGCACAGAGCTCCACTGGCCCACAATTAGCCGGCACATGTGACACCAAAACATTCGACCCGAGAGTGTGCGTGTATACCGCCCCCTTCCTTTGGGAAAGCCAAACAACCCGCCTGCGATCCGGACTTTAAATTCTGCACAGCTGTTGGGGCGTTTCATAATTCGCAGGAAACATTTCTGGGGGGGCGAACCCGATTCACCTGAGAGCAGTCACCCCCGAAAAGGCAAACTTTTCCGGGCGGTTTTGTGTGTGCTTTATGCTGTTTTTTTGCAATGCAATGCCTACAATTAGATTGGCAAGGACTCGTCTAAATTGCACATAATTGAGTTGCCGGTTTCCTCCCTCGGAAATGCGGGAAAAGTCTGCACTCCGGCAACTCAAATCGGGCTGTGAGTCACGAGGATAAATCTTGATTAGGTGCGGACTTTGATCAGGGCCACTAACAGATACAAATGCCAGACTATGCTTAGTTCCTGCTCGGTGAGCTCGGTGTGCTCGGTGTGCTCGGTGCGCTCTTTGTGCTTTAAGTTTGAGTTATATCCATTCCTAATTGGTTGTACAATTATGTATGCTTCGGCTGCTGCCTGATAAATTTGTATTTATTAGACTCATACATCAAGTTGCCATCTTTGTGGGTCTCTTATCCCCATCATTATGTGTGTGTGCGAGGATGCTTTTCCAGGGACTACTGTCGACGAGGTTGACGTTCTTTTTGCTCTTTTGGTCTTTGGCTCTTGGCTCTGGCTGGGAGATGTGCGCCGTTGATAAAGTCTCTTAGTAATGAGTGGATATGTTTCGTATTAATTACAGTTGTGTTTTTCCCCGGCATCCTGCCCCATCCAGCCCCATCCTGCCCCGTTCTGCCCTGCCACATCTGCTCCATCCTTTTCCCGCCTTGTTAGCGAGAGGAGCTCACTGATTGTGAGTCTGCTTGCTAATCTGGCGGCGTGGGCTGCTCCACCACCCACTCCCTTGCCCGTTCCCGTTTCCATTCCCATTCCTATAGCCTCTTCCTGTGTGTGGGTTGACTCTTAATTTCCTTTCACATAACAGCAGCAGCCTCGCATTTGTAGCATTTGAAGCATTTGTGCTTTTTTGTGCTTTAAGCACCGCATACGGCAACTCCTAGCCATTAAAGTGCCGCTGCTCCATAAAAGCCGGGCCTAAGCAATTGATTGATTTCGCCAGCGGAAAGGCTACTCTCATTGCCGTTGGCTTGCCTCGTTTTATGCCCCCAAATTAATCTTTATAGGCCCCGGACCCCTTCCCCTCCCCGGAAAACAGAAAAAAAATCGCAACTCGTTGCGGAAAAGAGATTTCTGGCCGTAAAAAAGGCGAGAGGCGAGTGCTCTGACAAATTTTACGACCGGCACCAACTAATCCTTTTTTAATAATGCGAATGGCCGAGCCCACTCGAGTGCCACGTGCCTCTGCACACTCAGACACATCTAGCTCGTGTCTGGTTGTGTTTATCCTTGGTCCTTGGCGGTACATCCACCGCCTGGGACGGCTACGGCTCTTCCGTCTGGCCGATTCATTTGCCCGTCGTCATCTTTCATTGCCGACTCATTTGAGCGGGAGATACAATTTCATTACGCCACAGCCAATTGCACACTCATTGTTTTATTTCTTATGTAAATTTCAAATAAATACGAATACGAATCCAAATACAAATTGTTTTCCATTTCTTCGGGTAAACAAGCAGAACGAGGAAGAGCCCAGCCAGCCAGGCCGCCATCGTCAACGTCTTGGGCAAATGTTTGTGCAAAAATAAAAGCAGTGGAGGGGCGAGGGATATTTGGCGAAAAGGGAAAACGAGCGGAATATTATGTAGAAAAACTGGAAATAAAAGGCCAGCAACCAGACCAGAACCAACCACCACCACCACCACCACCATCGACAGCACACACAACCCCCAGGAACACAAGGAGGGTAGTGGTAGAGCCAGAACCAGAACCAGAACAAGAACCCAAAATTGCACGAACATTTTTATTTTGGAAATTGTGTATTTTAAATTTTTTGCACACTTGCTGTTTTGTTTAATTTTGCACACGTCGAGACGAGTGGGTGAGTGTGCAGCCGGCGGACCATGCCGGGGGAGCGTGGTGGGTAGAGTTGGGTGGTTTGGTTTGGTATGGTTTTGTTTTTTTGTTTTTTGGAGGGGGCGAGGAGAGGGGATGGGGATGGCGGTTTGCCGAGCGTGTGCGTAGTACATAATTTATGGCACGCAAGAAGGGGCAGGCTAAAAATATGGCATTCAGATCTGGTCGAATAGTTGGCCACTCTTACAAGGTTTTCAAATTAAAAATAGGCAGACCAGCACGTTTTTCAGATCTTAAATATACAAAGGTTTGAGAGATTTCAGTTTTCCAGGCACCGAAACACATTTTATTACAATCCCTATAGTTGTAATTCCAATATTTTGCCACTCTTACAAGGTTATCGTATTATATCTAGGCTGGCACGTTTTTGAGATCTTGAATACAAATATTTGTAATCTTAGTATCGGTTTGATAGATATTACAATTCCTATAGTTGTAACTCGAAAAGTTTGAAGTAAAAATAGGCAGAAAAGCATATTTTCGAGATCTTAAGTATAGGTTTGCTTCGGAGATAGATTTTCCATTAGTTTTATTACAATCCCCGTGCTTTTAAATCATTAAAATTGTATTTAAGAGATTGTGAACCCTATACACATACGAGTATTCCCCAACACCAATGCCCCTTGTCCTCGAATTCATTTGGCATTCATTGATCAACTTAGGGAACTGTCAGCCCGGAAACGAACAGTTCATCCAGTTAAAGTTTCGAGGGTTATTGGTTTATCCAGTGAATGACAGTAGACAGTAGACGCTGCCTGGGCCCCTGGGCCCCTGGGAAGGGCATCAATATGATTGCCTTGTACTTGGGTTTGTAAAGCGGCGAATGAGTTTTGTCCCGTCGCCGGGGAAAGGGGAATCAGACGCTAGACGAGCGCCATTGTTGCCGGCTGGCAGTCTGGCAATTTGGCCTAGTCCGCGTCCGCGTCCTCGTTGTCGTCCTGTTCTCACCCCTCTCCCGGCAGCACCCACAGCCCACAACCCACAACCCACGGCCGGAGGGTGAAAAATTCTGGCGAAAAATGTATGTCAAATGTGGGCATGCGAGATGAGATGCGTGGGCTGTGTAGCGAGCGAGTGATTTGTGCGATGTGGCTGCCGGTTGGGCTCAATACAAAAGCAGTTGACAGTTGTCCCCCTGGCGGTAAGCTGAATTTGTCAGCTGCCCTCCAACGGGCTAATTAAAGGGGCCAACAACATAAATTACACATACAGGCAGGCCGATACCGCAGCCAGAAGATAGAGATATCTGTAGTAGGACCGAGCGCGACCTTGGAGTGGCACAACCCACGGGCTGCTGTCGTCTGCCCGATGTCTGATAAGTGATAACACCAAATGGCGCCCAATGTCTTCGGGGTATTCCGGGACCTTCCACTTTATTCCATTTCATTCTATTCCGCCCGTTGAATTTTCCTAATTCCCGGCAATAGGCGACAATGATAAGAGCGCACAGTGCCTGCCCTGCCCTGCCCTGGCCCTTGTTTTGTGTGCACAATGGCAATTTTCGGTTGCTGACACATTGGCCATAAAAGGGATCAGGACTTGCCCGACCCGCCTGCTCGCATATGGCGGTAAATTGTTTTCCCTTATTTCTCAATATTTTCCTACACTTTTCCTTTTGTGCCTGCAATTGCACGGCCAAACGCCTTCGCCTTGTACTCGTGTACTCATATAGTTTTGATGTCGATGCCGATGCTGTGCAGGAGAGGATGTGGCTGGTGTTGATGTTTGCGCGATGATAGGGGCGTGTCGAAGCATTCGCATGGGGTGCTAAAAACCCAATGCCGGCCGCCGGCTATTCAGCCATCCGGCTATCCGGGCTTCCGACTTTTTGGAAGGAGCGGACCGCGTTTCCTGCGGGGATAAGGGCCGGAGCAGGAAGATAACGCAACGCTTGTGAATCACACAGAGGAGCTTGTTGAATCAGGCGAACCCTTTGTGCTCGTCATATGCTCCATATCAATGCGAAGGCCCCTGCGAGTGGCAAGCAACAATAACAACGAATTTGTTTTGTTTCGTTTCGGTTCGGTTTGGTTTGGTTTGCCCTCGAAAAAAACCCAACCCATCCATATATGTTAATCACCCATTCAAACAGTTTTCAGCTCATATAACATCACGAAAGAATGCGTTCTCCTCGTCCGCTTGGGTGTGGGAATCGAATGCATTTGGAAGACCCTGGGTCCGACAGACATACAGAATACAGTGGCACCCCTTGATCCAATGTCTGGGGCACTTCCCCGACCCCCGCCGAGGTCTCGCCTCTTCATGCCTCAGCTATACATTTCACACTGTGCGCTGGCAAGCCCAAAAATGAAATCAATTTACACACACCCCACTGTGGAACTTTTGTGTAAGGGATCTTAGCGCCTAAGTGCATCAATTGACGCGCTTTTGCCTCGGAATGGGATGAGACTCCCCCCCCAATTGCATTAAACAAATTGAAAACGCCTCAAGAGGCGGCAGCCCAAGGGGAGGGGAGGGGAGGGGCTAGGCAGGCGGTCGCTTCCCTTCTTCTGGTTCGGGGAAATTCTATCAGCCAAACACAGATTTTCCGCTGCTGGCCGTGACATTTTGTAATTGAAATCTGCGGTCAACACGGAACCATCGTAAATATATATAAGTTACAAGAGTATGGCCAGGCATGGAAAAATTAATAAGCCAAATAAAACAGCGACTAGTCGATGGATTGATCCGAACAAAAGCAATTTATCAAGTAGCCTAATCATGGGATGGAGCCAGTCGAATTGAAAAGAAATTAAATATATGTAAGTATATATAAATACGGCCGGCCGGGTGGCCGGGGCTTAGTCTGAGTCTGGATCTGGATCCGAGTCTGAGTCAGGCAGGATGGAAGCTGGGATGATGGGAAGGCTGTAGGCCTCGAAATGATAATGATTGATGGCTCTGCAGGCGAAGGGAACTTTGCTGTTGCTCTG
This sequence comes from Drosophila ironensis, assembly GCA_021223825.1. Lineage (NCBI taxonomy): Eukaryota > Metazoa > Arthropoda > Insecta > Diptera > Drosophilidae > Drosophila > Drosophila ironensis. The sequence goes on along the minus strand of JAJJHQ010008063.1, from coordinate 1,582,220 downwards.
ATAGCTGATAAAAAGAGGCATGAACAACACAAAATACAAAATACTTGCCAGCCTGTAAGCTTGACTTTTTATATACATATATCTTTCTATATATACACACATTTCAATGAGGAGATGAAAGCAGAAATGGGAGCCCGATAAGTTCATTTCTTGGCTTTCTTTATCGGGTTCTGAATAAGGAATCCAGAAACTTGAAATAAATATGAAATATTAATGAGTATGCCTTCTGGGGGAGATGATAAATGTGGCCCTGAGCCGGTCGGGGGAGGAGTGCTAAAGATTTGCGCCTCATTTGGGGAAAGGCGCAAGGCGCAGGGTTCAAGGTTAACTGTCACTAAATGACTCAGCCAAAAGACGCATCCCAGCAGAAAGACAGCCACTTGGCACAACCTCTACGCTCTGTTGGTTATTATGACAAATTGATTACATGTAATTTTGTGTCTCCTTGGTCGCCTTTGATTAGGTGCTGCCACAGTCGAGGCAGAAACTTGGCCAAAAAATTTGTCTTATTCTCCTTGATTTATATCTCCCAACGAGCCAGACAGACAGTCAGCCAGGGAGCGAGTAGTGGGTCTTGTCTGTGTGTGTGCACGCTCCTTTATTCGATTTCAGTTAAGATGATTTGGCCTTAATGCATTGAATCGAGCCAAACAGGAAGCCTTTGAAGAAGCTCGACTTCGGGGGGCAAGTGGCTGCGGAAGCAGCATCGGCCAATCTATACACAGTTATAAATTAAATTTTTCATTCTACTCGTACTTACATTCGACCCGGTCCATCTCCCCCCATTTTCCATTTTCCTTTGGCGTGTTTTTATTTACGGTAAATTTCATTTCGATTTCTTTTTACCAATTTCTGTTGGTTTTGGCCCGTTTTTGGCTGAATCGGCTGTCTGCACTCCTTGAGACAGCTGAACGACTGGGATACCAAGCTGAATGGCCAATCAATAACATTGGCCAAGACATGCAGCTCCCTCCCAGGTCCCTCCCCTCCCTAATCCTCCTCGTCGGGGCTCCCTTCAGCTGTTGTTGTGCTGTTTACCCCTCCCTCCCCACTCCCCACTGAGGAGGAACACTCTAAACACCAATTGATGTTTATATGATAATGATTAATGACTACGTTACTTTTACACAGATTGCTTTCCTCATGGCTCCGGCCAATGTATGTGTGTGTGTAGGTATACCTACATTTATATATCTATGTATTGTATAGTATGTGAAAAGCCTATTTATTTATAGGCCCGGTACAAAAGAAAAATTTCCTTTGCCTGCGACTGGCGCCTAGCTGTTGGCCCTTCCTTCCCCCAGCGGGCTCCTCTTCACTTTTGCCAGAGTTTTAGTTGCGTTTTGCTTAATTTTTTTTGCCATTTCGCTCCGCATTTTATTTGGGCCATGTCCGGGAAGGAGCGCGTCTCATTACCGGACATTCATCAATTGTTGGCAATTTGTTTGAAAGTATTCGGGGAGAAAGGCTCCTTGTCTTTGGCAATTTCCTGTTATCCATCTCGGTTGTCCTTGGCTGTTTGTTTGCTTCAAAGGAAGCGCACAGGGTTTCGCCAAGTTCGTCTAGAGTGTTTTCGTTCTATTAAATTACCGAATTTTCTTGGAAACTCGATGCCCTTCAAGTCTTATTTACTCTACAAAATGTATCCTATGTTTGGGGTTTAATTTCAAGTGTATCTCGCAGTGCAAAGTGCAAACTTTCAAGTGGAACTCAGAGATCCAGAACACACTGCTAACTGTTACTAATGATGACAACTTATTTTGGCCTAAATGCTCGGGCAACACTTTTATTGGTTTTTGTAATTAATGATGTTGGCCAAAAAGTGCGGAAATGACTTTGTGGTTTGCCCCAAGAACACCTCCATGGACCGGTGGCCGGTGAAACCGAAGGGAAGGACCTCAAATGGCTCCAAGTTACCATTAATCAAATGCACTGATTAGAGACCTGCAGGCCCCGAAAAGTGAGGAAAAAAGTGAGGTTATGTCCTGCCGGTGACTTTTATGGGCCTGTCGTCCGATTGTCACAGTTGTCAGTTGGCCGGCACAAAATTACACTCGCGGCAATTAAATTAGGCAAGCAATTAGGCTGCCCAGGGGCGTCCAAAAAGGGTTGCACCGCCAATATCGATGAGCTCAAATTAATCAAAGGCGAAAGTAATCATTGAGTCGACATGGCCAAATGGAATGTACGCCCTCCCCTCGCGTCACTCACGAACCTGGGGGCGTGGCACTTTCTGTTGGCGTTAATTGCTTGGCGTGTTCTCTCTGTTCTGTTCTGTCCTGTTCGGTTGCCCCCTAACTTTCTTTGTTGGCCATTTCTTTTGGCTGTTGCGCCTTTTTACAATTTCATTTGTAATTTATCATTGTTTGCCCTCGCTTTGGGTTCCAATTTCGGGAAAACCTTTCCATTTTTCCATCTCCAGGACAAATGCGACGCGAAAGGGTCCGGCCGGCCAGTCGGATTCACTTTACTTTGGCATTTAAATATTTTATTGAGTGCCTCAAATTGTTAATTGTTTTTTGATGGCAAGGGTTGGGTTCTCCCTCGAGCCAAATCGATTCTAATTAGGGCCGGTGTGTGGCTGTATCCGTAACAGGGGGGCAGCTTGATTTTTCCTTCCATTTCGGGGTACTAACTCAGTTAGGCAACCCTTTTGGCCACGAACTGCGCGTTGTCAGCCAAGTTTGTCAATTGAGTTAATTTTCGGGGGGCAATCTGAGGCAGATCCCTTTCGCTTTATGCATGCTTGATGTGCTGCTGTCCTGGCATTATCCTTCCCTTCGCCTTCGACCTGGAAACTTCAAAGGACCACTGCTAGTCGGCCAGACAGACAGACAGACAGGTACTCCTCGCATGGAACTTGATCAAAGGACGCGCAAACAACAAACTTTTTCGGGTGTTTCCTCCGGTTTCTTTTCGTCCTGGATTGTGGCCGAGAGGTGAGAAACATTCCAAGAATTCGTAATGAAGCCACGATGACGTTTCAACTTTGGCGAAGAAATCGTGACCCCAGTCCCCAGAACCCAGAGGACCCTCACAATATGTTTGGGGTTTTGTCGCGCTGACAGCTTTTAATAAAAGTTGCTCTCTTTTGGATTTTCATTTTGATTTTCCAGACAGCCAACCCTTTTTTACGGCCACATGGCCAGGCCGTGACCTTCTTCATGTGACATATTTTTAAGTAAGTTGTCAAATTATTTTCACTGTTCCGCACAGCAGCAGGCCCAATGAAATTATGTCCTACCCTTGCGGTTTGCCTGCCTTCTGCCGGGAAAATCAGAGGAAAAGAGGAAAAGTCAAATGGGCCAATAATGAGAGCCTGTTTGGGTAAATGAAATCGAAGAAGCAGGGGAAAAAAAACAGAGGGGAAACAACCCCAGTCCCGAGTGAAACTTGAGTCCTGCAGGGAAAACATGAAAATGCATTTAAACTGCAGTTAACTTCTCGCATTTTATCGCCCTCAGCCGATCTTTATTTACACATCTTTGAACATTAAGGTGAAATTTTAAACGAACGTCAACTAATTGCCTTTTTTTATGTTCCTTTGTCCCATTTCAGGTAATTTCAAACAAAAATCTCGGCCAGAATGATGGCCACCTTCAGGATGACAGCGACGGTAAAGATGGCCAGCACCAACGACTTTTTGGGCCGCTCGAACTCAATCTGCTTGCACTCTCGATTCTTGGTTTTCATTTCGGGGATTTTCAATGCTCTTCCAACACACTTTTGGGTTACTGTCTCGGGCTGGGGTTGAGTTTGTAGGCAAAGCCGGAGAGATTTTCACCACTAGACGACGTGTGAAATGCGTAGCCAAACACGAAGTGATGATGCCGCGTTTACCGGCCAGTGAAAGCCGGCAAACAAAAGATGCATTTATCCATTTGGTGCTGCAGGTCCGAATGGGAAGTTTTCACACATCCTCCCGCCCCAGACCCCCAGACCGAGCCTCATTATGGAAGCCACCGATCCAAGCCCACTAATGCAAACGCAAATTATGCCCGCGGCCGCTGTTTGTTATGAATAGCCATTGCAGTGCTTCTGTTTGGTCATTGGCCAACATTTCGGAAAGGGGTGAACCAGGCAAAGCCCCGCTCCGCTCCGCCTCGATGTTTAACCAGTAGTTTCTGTTGGCTTTTCCCGCTCAACGAGTGGCTTAGCCCACCTGAGCCGATTGGAGCCGGGCTTTAACCTTGGCTGCGTTCGGCTCGCCTAGTCTTTTTCACGGGGATGTTAAGTGTTTTCTTTGGGTTTTGGTTTTGCTTTTGGTTTGGGTTTGCTTTTCGGCCTGTGCATCGTGTCGTGTTGCCTCAATTTGTGTTTGGCTAATGAAAATAACTCCGCGAACTGGCAAACGATTTACGATATTCGGGCCAAGCATTTTCACTGAGCATTCCACAGCAAATGACTTCATTGTACTGGAAATGCGCCGGCAAGCGGGTCTATAAATTCGCAACCGCAAGACAATGGGCGCCCCCGGAGCTGGGAGATCTCTGAGGTGCCCCCCGGTGCCCCCCGTCCGCCTTTCACAGCTTTACGGCTTCTGAAACAGCCTCCGGATCTGGCAGTCGTCGTCTATCTGGCTCATTCACCAGACAACTACGACAACAACCACGCCGACGACGATGATGATGATGATGCGTTCGTAATGGAATTCAATGCATTTAATGGAAATTTTCGCATTTACATAATCGATGCAGGGCAGCAGCAGCACCAGCAGCAGCGGCAGCAGCAACAGTGGGAGCAAAAAATATAAGCTCGCACGCAAATTAAGCAGCTAGGGCGAGCGAGCAGCTAGTCTTGAGTCCACAATCTCTAGTCCAGTTCGAGTCCCAGTACCAGTCCCGGTCCCAGACCCACTCCCAGTACCAGTCCCAGTCCCTGACCAAGCCAACTCAATTTGCTTTCGGAACCCCCTGCTTGTATGTAAATTTGCATTTTGCGGGGAAGCACACCAGCAACATCATCGTTTGCTCTTGTTGTTTATGCGCTTAGATTGTGTGCGGGGCTGAGTGTGCGAGTCTTGATTTAAGATACTTGCTTAATGTGTAATTTAGTGCATTTAGATAAGTTCCATAGTGAATTTTTGATGTGTGTTGCTGCCGCTGCCGCTGCCGCACTCTCTGCATCCCAGCAGTCGCAAAGGGAATTTAATGCATTGTCTTGCATTTCTGCATTTTGCATACTGGCCCGCCTGTTGTTTCTGTTTCTGGTGCGGCTGCTGCTGCTGTTGCTGGTGCTGATAATGCTTTTGTTTATTTAACGGCGCTAAGTGCATTGGTTGCATTTGCATAAATCGCTCGGTGGCTGCTCGCTGGAGAGCCATTGCAAGATCCCGGAGGCTGGGCTCGGGGGGAAGGCAGAGGGCAGCGCATTAAACAATTTGTGGCATTTAACGGACGTAAAATTATTGAAAAAATATCAAGCGGTTAACCCGTTGATGGTGGGCTTTTATAGAATCCAGTTTCCCAGCTTGTGGTGGAGTTATTTGTCCCTCAGATGTGCGCAACTAAGGCAAAGTTGGAAGTCTTGTTTCTCGTTGTGTATATTTAATTGAGCATTACTATCTAGATTCTCCCAAGTTGCTGGCATTATTCCCTTCCCGGAATAGCTTAAATTTTAACCTAACCTACTTCCCTGCTGGTCACTCTCGCTCCACTTTGTCATGGGTTAATGTCCGACTATCGATGACCAGCCCGCAGCTACAAGGGTATCGATGTTTTTTGCGTTCGCCGCCCAGCCTCGTTGTGTGCGTTAATCACAAAAGCCAATATGCAGCTGAAAGCCGTTTGTTAATGCTTTATGCACTGCCACACTCCACTCGCCACAGTCACACATAAGCCCCCATCCGCCCGCCCCGGCCTGATGACACCCCCCCATCGTCCGGCTCGCACCCATTGTCAGGGCATTAAATCCGCAGAAAATTCCTTTCTGGTCTGGCCAGGCTGTGATAAATTACACAACGCACCACACCGCATCGGACGATGGACCGGGACTCTTTGGCTCTCACATTTAATAAATAAAAATTCCATTATGGGCACTCAATGCCAGCCTCAAGCTCAATCAAATAACAAAGAAATCGCAGCCGGGCGGGCGACCGGCAAGGGAGTGTGTGTAATAAATGACGCTGCACCTCCTCCTAGTGGGTAAAACTTCGTTCACGATCCAGGGACAAGCTTCTCAATTGCCCAAACGTTTTAACCAAGTTTGTTACTACCGATACCCATGCCCTGGCGCCACATGCAACGCCCACAATGGCCTGGCTTGTCGTTGCATCATCGCCATCATCATTGGGGCAGCGGACATGCAACAATTGTGCCTATAAAATACTCGTACCAAAAAAAAGAAAAAATCCTGTTTTTGCTAGCCCGCTGTGGCTGCTGCAACATGCTGTAATTAACCCGTTTGTCATGCAAATAAATCAAATGTTACATCCCTCGGAAAAAAGCCCCATTGGGTTTGTGCGAAATGTGTTAAATGCAATTTCCATCTGCGCTTCGAGTGCGTTTCCCCCACTAATTTGCAACCACTTGATAATGGAATGCGAGATTTCCTCCATGCCAAGGAGGAAAAAGGCCAAAAGCAAATATTTCGATTTTCCGAGAGCGATCAAAATTTTGTGGTTGGCAGGCAACCAAAAATGTTCACACTCGCTAAAATCCGAAAGAGCCCGAAATTAATTGCAACAAAATGCGTTAAATGCCTGTTTTGCAGCGCGAGGAGGCCGGGGGGAAACGTGATGGGATTGGGGATTTGGACTCCGTACAATTCTCGATCCGTCCGGCGATCGTGTGCAATTTAATGGCTCAATTTTCACCAACAATTTGTGCGATGCTACGTGCGTTCCCAAAAATAGCCATAGCATAGCATTCAGCTTTCCGTATTGCTCTTACTTTGTATTTGGATTGTTTTGGTTTGGGTTTTCGTTTTCTGTTGCTGTTGCTTTTGCTGTTTCTGTTGCTTTGCCGTTTCGGTTTCTCAGTGCTTTTATTTTAGCCATGTATTTTTGTTGGCTTCCTTCGTGCTTTTGGCCCGAAGACAAGTTCCGCGTGCGCCAATTTTGGCCTAAATGGCAATGAACTTGAACGTCGTCGCGTGGAAGTTTGTTGGCGCCCTGCGATTTGGATTTTGATTTTGGTTTTCGTTTTCTTTTTCACTCGTGGGCCCGGTCTCCCCGAATGTGTGGTGTGCTGTGTTGTTTATCTTTGTCGTTTAGCGTTCTGTTTTGGTCACGCGATGCCGTCAGGCGTAACAATTAGCCCAAAAAATGTGTTATTAAAGGTAAGAGTGAGTGACAGGAAAGGGCCGCATCGGTTGTTGGCCCCACGGATAGATGGACAATAAATTTACATTCATTTCGCTTGAAATGGTGTCAGCCCGAGGGCTTATATTTGCGTGCCCGAAAAGCTTAAGACAAGGTTATAACAAGTAACGATTATAGTCGAATGTTTCGACCATAAATACCCGGTTCTCAGTTTCCACCTGATTTCCAGAAAATGGATAAACATGGCGGATGAGACAAGCGCGACATGTTTCTAAGATTGTGCCGCTACTCATTTTTGTTATTTTCTCGGGCGGAAGTAGGCGTAATCGGCTGAATTTTATAGCATTGATAGATCTTAGATGTACCAATATACTAACTAAATTTGGTTTCCCTAATATTAAAATTGTGGACGCCGCAGAATTTCGCAGATTGCGGCGGTCCTCGGGGTGGTAGCCGATTTTAAAAACAAACTTGTGCTGAACTAGTATCACAAAATTAATTTTTTTGATATCTATTATAGTCTCCAAAATCTAGGCGGACAGACGGACATGGGTAGATCGACTTTATGCTGATCAAGAATATATCTTCCTTCTCCCTGTTGCATACATTCGCACGAACTCAAAATACCCTTGTTCTTTTTAAGAACCGGGTGTAAAAACCTTTGGGAAAAGGGCTTTTTCGCAGGGAAGTCGTAACTCCCTGTCGTATATGATGAATGCATTAGGAAATGCTACAACTAATTCCGCACGGTTAGCTGCACAGTTTTTCCTGTGAAATCCCAGAGCAGCATCACCAACAAAAACCTCTCACGTAGCCAACAGTTCTCACCTAATAAAAGTGACGAAGACATTTTCCCCGTGCTGACAGCAGCAGCGCAAAAAAGTTGGCAAAATGTTTGCTAAAAAACAAGAGCGCCAAGAGAGGTGCCTGCGAAGTTTCGGAAGCTGGAAATGGGGGCGTGACAGCATGAAGTGTAGCGTAATAAAATGCACACAATTTACGCAATTTACGTAAAGCTAAAAAACATAACAGCCAAACAAGGACAATGAACGGCGGCAAGCAAAGGCAAGGCAAGGCAAGCCAAGGCACTTAGCGCAACTCACACACATGATGGCAGGAGCACTAAATACAGTTGTTGCTGCTGCTGGTGTGGCGTTTGGCTCGATTCCTTTGCCGCAGCTCCTTGTTGTTCAAACAGTTTTCCACGCGTTTTTCGCATTTTAAGAGCCGCCATTTTGTTGGCGTTTGTTTTGGCCGCCACTGATGCTCCGCTGCTGCTGTTGCTGCTGTTGTTGTTGCATTCGCCGGCTTTACGCTGTCATTGTCATGGTGCTGGTGTGTTTTTCCTATTTTTCCCATAGCGAGTATACCTACTATATATTTTTTTTGTGCTGCTGAAATGTTGCTCTATTTGCCCGAAATTTTGGTTTTGTTTTATTTTTGGGATGGTATCCAGCTCGTCGTATGTGTGTTTTCCTTTTTTTGTACATTTTCTTTTAGCCAGCATGTTTCGAAATTCAATTTTCGTCAAGTTGGCAACAGGCACATGAAGACAGCCAGTTGATGTGGGTGGGTGGCGTTCCAGGATGGCTGCCTGCTGCCTGCTGCCTCCACCACTTGTGACAAGAGCAACATTTGTCTATGTCGAGCTGCGACGACATGCAATAACTTTAACTGATTTTTCGCACAGGACCAGAGCGGGTGCCCGTGCCAGTGCCTGTGCAGAGTATTTATAATTCTATTTATGTTCCAATATGAGGAAGCGCCGAGGATGAGAGAGGCCTGGACAGGGAGGAGCCACTCAAAAAAGTTCACCCGTCAGGCTTAATGATAAAGTGAAAGTTTTTTCAGTTGCTCCTTAGCCCCGGCAGCGGCACCCTTTTGCCTTTCTTGTTGCACATTGTGCTTTGCATGCGAGGACACTGGCGCGCAAGGACGAAAGGCAGGACCTAAAGGAGCTGCAGGATCGGCTTTTGGACTGCCTGGCTGGTCTGGCATGAAATCAAGTTGACTTTTCATTAACAGCTCAACAATGCCTCGCCTGCCTGCTCGCCTTGACAGAGGGAGTTTGGGGCCCGGGTTTTCGGTTTTCGGTATTCGGTTTGCTTTGGCTTGGCTTGGCAAGCCAAGTTAAGTTGTTTTTACTGCCTGTCATAGCGGTACTTAAAAAGCACATACTACACACACCCCGGCCCCCAAACTCTTGGCCCTACATACATTCTCATGCGGGCTCCGGCAAAAGTTGTCCCGCATTAAGCCCTCAAGTTCCCACTCCGCTGCAACAACAGCAATTAATGCGATTTGTTCAACGTTTTCCATGTTAACTACTTGAAAGAAAACACAATTTTCCGTTGCCAACAAAAGACACGGTCGAAGGAATTACTTAAATTGTGGAGCGAAGAGAAAATGCGACGTGTGGGCGGGATGAGAGTGGATGCGAGTAGATTTGCCCAGGGGAAGAGACCCAAAACATTTATTATTATAATAATAAATTGCTGCAAATGATGATTGACATTGAATACGTGTGTATGTGTACGGAGTGTTGCTGTAATTTTGTTGGCTTTCGTTATGTTTTTCGACTGCCGTACGATGTGATGTTCATCAGCAATAAAAATGGCAGAAAATTGCGCATACGCAACGTTGCACGTTAACACACTGGCGATTAAAAGGCGTTCAGCCCGCTTTTACGAGCCCCGCCCCCGGAATGTCACCCAAGGAACGATCTCCGGGCCCGGTCACATAAAAATCCCCATTGGAGTGGCAAAGGGAAGAGAGCAGCCACTTGATTAAATGAATATTCTGGATGCTGTGGCTGCGTGACTTCCTTTTTTGCCACCCATTACTTAATGCGGCTCGGTTGCGTCAATTTTTCGGCTGCATTTCAAATGAACCAAGCCCGGCGCCAAGGCGAAATAAGCAATTCCCCATAAATGTTTGAGAGACCTTGGCCGCCCCCTTCAATATTTAATGGCGCCGCCGAAAGCTTGCATTTCGCTTAGCCCGGCCGGCTTATTTCTGTCAGCGTTGCCAGGCACTTTCGCTTTTAATTAATTGATATTAGGCAGCTCCGGCAGCGGCAATGTTTACCCAAAAACTCGCTGGCGATAGTGGAACAAAGTTTGCAGTCGCACTGCCACTCGCACGATGATAAGATATTGCCAAGAAACTTTGGCTAGCGATAAGAACTTGGATTCAATTAAGGTAAGTTGGTCAATGCCGGAGGCAAGGGACGGGGCAGGCAGGGTGCTGCTGCTGCGGCGAAGCTGCTGAGTGGGCGGCAAATCCGATGTGGCACGGAAATTGTGCCACATGGAAAATGGAGCGTACTCACTTCCACTTTTCTCCGGGTGGCGGCAGGCGATTGCCCCGCTTTGTTGTCAACGACGTCAAGTTGCCGCTGCGCTGGCAACCTGACAGGTGCCACAGGGCTCGGCGGTGTGTGTGTGTGTAAGTCTGGTGCTTTGTAGCATAGTGTTTGCTATAGTGCACTGTTGCATAAGCCACGCCCCAAATATGTCGGAGAGCATTAGGCCGCGAGTGCGCCACTTAAACGGACTCGCTTCAGCCTTTTCTTCTGCAGCTTCCCGGCTTCCCTTAGTTCCCTTAGTTCCCGACTTTCCACTTCTGCTCTGACTTTTCCCCATGGTTTTTCCAGCGATGCGTGCGCCAGCTTCTCAGTCCCAGTGCGTTCAGTCACTTGATTTCTATTGCACTTGACAATTTCACTGGCTCTTCCACGGCTTGTGTCGCCTTTTCACGCTGACATGATTTTGACACATAAATGACAAAGTGTTTAATATCTGCTGGAATTATGTCACTCGAAGAAGTGGCAGCCAAGAAGCGGTGCTCGGAGGAGCGAAATTGATTACATTTTAATTTGCGACAAAGTGAAAGCGCCTGGGAAATTAGACGAAAAGTGCAGCATGCTTCGATGACAGCGGGCCCAGTCAGAGTCGCCCTCGTTGTTGTTCGTTCGTTGCTTGTTGCTTGTTGCCATGAAAGTGTCGCACATTATGTGCAATTCGGTTTTCGAAGAGCCAACTTCCCACACAGCCACACAAGGTGCTGCAACCCAGTTATTTTGTTGTCGTTTTTGGGGCCCAGTGTGCCCCATCATCATCATCATCGTTTTCCTCGTCGCCGTCGCCGTCGTCGTCGTGGTGGCTGTTTATGTGCCGTCATTATCGCCAGATTAACTGCCTCTCCGGCTTGTCTGTGCCGCTCCGGCCGGCTCGGGTTCTGGCCCTGTTTCTGGTTCTGGTTGTCGTTGCCTGATTTCGAGGTGCCCTGTTTCCAGGTCCTCCGCCTCCGCCTCCTCCTCCGTTGATGTCCTGTCCTCTTGGCAGTTGGCGCGTTGGCGTTGGCGTACTGGTTGCATGCATCCTGCACATCCTGCCCACGCGTGCCGCACATGCAACATAGCAACGCAGCACAGCACAGTACAGTACAACACAACCAACGCAACGCAACATATCGCAGATTCCCTTTTGTTGCCGGGTTGCCGGGCTGCCGGGCTGTTGGGTTGCCTGGCCAAATTATGCTGCAGTTAAAATTTAAACTTGAGTGGCGCAAATGACATTTAATTGAATTAAAAATAGCAACGCCGCCATGTGTCCCCACGGCGCGCGAATATGGAGCGAGCTGGCTGCGATTGTTGCAGTTCCCGGCGCATGAGGCACGGCCTTATTGGGCCGACACTCTTTCGCTAAAAGCACAATGGAATGCGGCAAATTGAACAATTTATTGGCAGCCACTCGATTTAGGTGTTTTCATTTATTTGAGGGTATAAAATTGTAAAATATTGCAACAAGAACAAGTGCAGTATCATACCTAGAAAGTCTAGAAAACCTAGTCCCTAAGCCATCGAATTGAATATTCCATATTCAAATATTGTTATTTGCCTTCTTAATTGCTCGTTTTCCTTTTCCCTCGGCGAGTCCAATTAAAAATCGATAACAATTATTGTGTATGTGACATGCAATGTTTGCCTTTAAAATTTTCACATTCGAGCACTAGTACGGCAAATTTTATGACACCCCGTCCTCCCTGGGCTATCTGGCCTGCACTTGACACATCTGCTGGGCCCGCCCCGCTCCGCTCTCTTTTTGGAAATCCGGCGGAATGAGCCCCCTATCAAACGGTCCCTCGTTGCGGGCGATAATGAATTTGACGTCAATCTTTATTTGGCAGCGAGTGTCATTTAAGATATCAACGCAATGCGCAATGTTTTTGTTCGCTGGTGTTTTGGGGGGAATGTCGGTGGTGCAGGCAGCTGGGCGGTGCAGGCTGTCAGCGGCGGAAATAGCTCGCATGGGCATCAAAATGGGAGTACAAAAGAAGCCCGAGGAACAAAAACGTGCCACTGGTCGCACAAAGGCAGAATTACTGATTGGCAAGAGCCGATGCCGGGCGATGGCAATGAAATGTGAAAAGGCCGAAAGAGCAGCCACAGCATCGGCAACAATTCTCATACAAGTTTAATTTAATGAAGCGCAGAGCGCAGAGGGTATCCGAGGTGTCGGAACATCGGTGTGGGCGTTCTGGCTTCCAACAGGCAACATGCAACAGCACAGCAACAGCAACAGTCAGACAGACGGCTGTTAGACATGTTGTATAAATAAATAATTGTGCATTGATGAGCAAAAGCGAAGCGTCCGCAAATGAACAAAGCCCATAGAAACGCGCCGGCTGGGCAGGAGATGCGGATACAGATACGACGCCGACAGGGGGGGGTGTGGAAAATACAGATTGCTTGTTGAGCCAGAGACACGCACTTCCGCATTACACTACCACGCCAAATGAATCTGCCATTTCAGTTGTCAATTTGTGTAAGATCCAAGTCGCCATCAGAGACCTCTATCTCGCTTCCTTCGCCGCAAACAAATCTGTATCTGTAAACGTATCAGTGGCAGTGGTTGTGGCTGTATCTGTATCTGTATCTGCATCTGCAGCTGAAAGCTTCAATTTAACTAGAAGCAATGGTGGTGTGTGGCTGCGGGGCTATCAAGGTCATTTGATGGCAATTGCATCTGACTCCGGGGCTGCGACAGGTCAATGATCTGCCACCAGCTCACACACAACTTGTATCGAGAAATTGTTCACTGTACGCCGAACACCCTCTGTGGTACCCGAAGCAAAGCCAACCAAAGGCAAGGCAGCGGCTAAAGCAGCTTAATGATGCCAAATATGGTCCGGCCAGAGAGTTGGCCGCCTTCCTTCGATCGGAGTGTGCCATAAATATGGGAAAACTATTCGCGACCGGGCGGAACTGTTGACGTTTTGCCAGTTTTGGCCAGCACAGTTTGGTAGCCATTTCGAACTTATGACATAAAGGTCTGGACGTCCCGAGCCCTCTGCCTCGCCGTTTTGCCTGCCCTTTACGCTTTCTGGGGACTCCCCGGCCTGCTGTTTTGCATTGCGACATTCGACAGCTTCGCTTGCAGAGAGCTCTTGCCTGCTTGCCTGCTTTCCCGCTTTTCGGCTGCTTTTCCAGCACGTGTGGCGGCGGACCAGCTCTATTTCGGGCTATCTGTGCTGTCTGTGTTGCTTTTTATGGCCGGGGTTGTGGGTTGTGTGCGCCGTGCCGTGCTGTCAGCTTGCTTGCAAGCTTTTTGCATTGCACTTACACTCGCAGTACGAGCCGTGGCCAGGGCAACTGATTTGCTTTGGGATTACGATTTTGTCTATCACCTAATGGGGTCGTTTTGCACTGCACCACACAGCTTGGACACAAAGAGTGCGCTCTGTCTGGCGGTGTCCGCTTTAAGTAGATGTTAACTCAGGTCAACTACACGGCTTTGGCTACGGCTACGGCTCCGGCTCCCTGGCTCTCTGGCTATGGCTATGGCTTTGGCTTATGGAATGCGGATTTGGGGCTTTCCTAGCCCTTTCTTTTCCGTATGTTCTCCCCTGCCTTTTGTTTAAGATTGCAGACTGACAGCAGTTGATAATTAAACGGAAATTGCACAAGCAGGAAATCGGTCAGAGATACACCATAATGATGGACAAGCTGGCTTAAGACCGGGTCTCATTCTCGCTCCTCCGCTCCAACCGTTCTCCATCGGTAATCTATTTTATATTGCATGTCTCGGAAACCACATTATGCTGCCCTTCATCCCCCCCCCAGCTTCATGGAGTGCACAGAGTCTCGCCTCCCTCCTCCTTGGACGCACATCAATAAAGGCAACATTGTTTGCCTGTCACATGCTCATCTTGCTCTTCTCGTGGCTTCCTCTTTCCGCCAGGATGGGTATGTCAACTAATCACGAGAAGGAGCCAAGTCCTGGCAGTCGATGGGTTGTCGGGGAAGCTTCGTTAAAGTGGTCTGGCACAAAAAATTAAGTACAGAGATGGTTTCAGGTAACTTCCAGGGAATCTTAACATCTTGAAAAATTACTTAACATCCAAAAGCTCCCTTTTGAATAGTTCTTGAGAGAAAGCAAAAGTAACATAATTATTTATGTGGAATTACAAGTCTTATATCCCTTTTGAGACATACTTAAGTCCTGTGGCAATTAACAAAGCACCCTGCGGCTCAGGATTTTATAATCCTGAGCTTCCTGGGAAAAGTATATGCCCCATTCGCTATTGGCATGTCTAAACACTCGACCCTCTTAATATCGTTTATCGTTTCTGTGTTTTTTTTTGCTGTGTTTCTCCGTTTTTTCCGTCTTTCAATTTTCTCCCCTTTTTAGCCGCACACTCACTCGCATAAGCTCGAAATGACATTTTAACTGGTGCGTATAAACTTGAGCATTTTATGCATATTATCCTTTATTGTATGCGGCCCAGGGCCAGACGCAAACGCAAAAACGCAAACCGAAAGCCCGCCTGCGGCCTAATGCGCATTTTCCCCTCCCACATGCTACAAGTATTCTGGCAGATACTTACATATATATATTGTATATATGTTCCTGATAAGCAGGGGCAAGATGCGAGGGCCCCAGCCGAGACAGCTGGGACACCGACACGCCTTGGCAGCGCTTTAACAAAGTCAAAAATCGTATTTATTATATTGCATTGACAACTCATGTGTCATGTGTGTGGGACAGGGGCAAGGGATAAGGAGTATATATCGGGGTATCACCAGCCCAGCGATGAGGCAAGTCTTAGCCACAGCACATCCACATCCCCAGCCTCATCCTCAACCTCATCCGCCTGCTCATCGTCTTCCGATTCAGGTTCGAGTTCTGTTTTGTGTCGGAGGATAACTTTAAGTTTATGCTCGAGTACGGGGGCTGGGCCCCCTCTGCTCTTTATTCTCCTTTATTTTTTTTTGCATTTTTGGAGCCCAGTGTGTAGGTGGGATTTCCAAGCCGAAACCGGGGCGGCTTTATAGGGAAAAACTTTGCCGCCAATGCTGGGGTTTATCACTCTTCGATGTTTGTTGCTGTGGATTCTGGTGCTGCTGTCGCTCATTTGTTATGCGACAGTGATAAATGTCATGCAAAAGTTTCGGCAGCTGTCAAAAGGCATGTTTTTGGTCTTTTTCATTTTCCTGCCACGACGGCGGGGCCTTTCCTTTGCCTTTGCCGTTGCCTTTGCCTTTGCCTGTTCCTGAGCTTGAGCTTGAGCCTCGTGTCCTGGCTCCTTTGTCTTTTGCCCTCTCACTCTGGCCCTCAATCTCCGCTCGCATTTTTCTTTTGAATCGGTTCGCCTGTTGACAGAGCTACAAAAGGGCCATGCGAGGGTTGATTAAGCTTTTCCACATGTCGCACTGCTGCTGCTACTGCTGCGAGATTGAGCTGACTTAGGGCTTAATCCTTTGAGTTTCCACATAACTTATGGCAGCCAAGTGCGCGACAAACGCAATTTCGGAACTCGCTGGAAATTAGCCCGCCCGCCAGCCACCCCCCTGCCCACACTCTCGCTCTCTAATTTTACGCATATTAGTTTCGAGCAAGCTCCCAAACGAAAGAAAAATTCAGTTCCTTTAAGGATTACGGAGCAGTTCCTTTGAAAAATTAGCACCATTTGCATAGCCGCCCCTACCCATCCCGCCTGCTGATGTTCACTGATTTTGATGATGATTTTTCTTTTGGCATTTTTTCCTTCGTTTTGTCTGCTGCTCAGCGTTTTTGTGCCCCATGCCCCATGCGTGTTTTCCATTTTTTTCCTGCTGCTCCTCAGGAGCGGGAGAACTTGATTTTCCTCAATTTATTGAAACTGCGTGCGTGCGGGTGTCGGTGCGGGTGAATTATACGAATAAAAATTTATTCAGCCATAAAGGCGCGAAAATGCTCAATGCTCGGTGCTACCTCCTCCACAAGGCCCGTAACCCGAAGCTCAAAACTCGGGGGGGTACGACCGAAAATACTTGTCTTTATGACTGCTCGCTCCATAACAGTTATTCCAGGCAACGATGTGATTTATTTGTGTTCTTTATGTTCCAATATTGTTGCTGATGTCTTCTCCCCAACCCTCCCAAACCCCCAAAACCCCCCAAAACCCCCGGAACTCATCCCCAAACCTCGCAATCTTGCCGCCTTGTTCCATTGAATTGATTATTTGCTTGTACTCGAGAACTCGAAGACTCTTTTGGGCATAAAAATTCAATTTGGAAGAGTTTCGATTTAAAGTGGCCGCCTGCCTGACTGCCTGCCTGCCCGCCTGTGGGCCGGTTGCCTGGTTGTTTGGGTGGCTAGATCCGAATCTGTTGCAAAACTATCTCCGACTGCCACGTTTGGCCACTTGACTCGCCGACGGAATTATGTAAAGAGCCATTTAAAAAGGGTTCTGTGTGTGTGTGTGTGCGCCCATAAACGTATTTCACAGAACTTTATTGTTATGCTGATGAGTCGCCGGGCCGAAAGAGAGTTGGCCCAAAACAAGTTTGGCCAGAGTTTGCTTAATTCCCGACAGCCCAGCGACAGCGGCAGATGTTGCTCTTCCCTTTGGCTTTGCCTTTCCTTGGGTTACTTTCTTAATTAATTCGGTAGATGCTTGGGATGCTCGATGCTGGGATGCTGGGAGCTGGAATCTGGCCCCGGTTCGGGCTCGAAGAGGAGTATGAGGCTTTGTCTCCTGCTGAGCATCACTTCAATTAAGCCACTTCACTCTGGTGTTGCTTGTTGCACGTGCAATATGTGCCATGTGCAGCGAGCGGCAAACGGCATGCAACATGCAACATTCAGGCGGCCCACACGTTGAGCTGCGTGGCTGGTTGCCCTTTTCACCGGCCTCTACAAGTGTCAGGGGCTGATTATGATGAAGCATCTTGTCGTAAATAAACACGACACAGAGCCGAGAGAGTTTGAGCTCCTTGCCCTGCCGTCCTGCCATCATCCAGCCGCTCTGCTCTTAGTCCTTTTGTTGATTAACCCCTTTTGTAATCCACCTCGGGATCTGGCTGCCTCGCTGCCTGGCTGCCTGCCTGGTTGGCTGTCCTGCTGCCTGGTACTTATCTCGCTTCCTGCCGCCTCCTTTCGGCGGTTTGTGAGGTTTTGCATGTGGCTGGGCCCGAAAGTTGACTTCGCCTGCGTGGCATCTCCTCAGCCAGCACTTGTGGTTTTTAATTATTTCAAGTTTTACCCAACGCCCAACGCCCAAAGCCCAAAGCCCGGCCCCACCCTGCCAGGGCGCTCCGTGCCACACCGCACTGTCGCGCTGTACTGTTCATTTAATTAAGTTATGAGCTCAGTGCTTCAATTTGTATCCATTAAACTAAACATACGAATGCAAAGCAACTAACTAACAACGAATTAAATAAAGCAAAAGCGGGCACACTGGCCTTTGGCAGACGCACTTTCCGTTTTTGGGCTCTCGGTGTCAGTCGGTCAGCTGGACAGACCAGAGCAGAATCAAATTGCCAGAGCAGAGTGAACCGAACCGGCCCATTCATTATCTCATTTCCGCCTGAATAAGCAAAAACTTTATACTACGGATACTAAATATAAACACACTCGAACCGAACACACACGCTCGCCGGGTAGGCTGAGCACACAGAGACAGTTGAAAATTTAATAATAATGAAAATTGCAAGCGACAGTGAGAAATTCAATTAGCTTGAGTTCTGCCAACGAAAGAGACGGCAACAGCGCCAATGAAAGGGACGGGGCGCTGTGTGTGTGCGTCGCGTCATGGCATAATTTAATTTGCTCGCTTGCTCATCCATTCAAGTCGGCAAGCATTCATTCAGCCATTCATTGCGCTCATTGTGGCAAACGTATAAAAAACTCAAACAAATTGGCAGCTCCTACTGCTTTAAATCGAGCATATTCCTCGAGGAGTTAGGGCACACTCTTGTTCACCTGTTGCCTCGGGAAGCCCGAAAGGGAAAGCACTCGGCCCTCGGCAGCCCAAAACACAAATAGTTTGCATGACCACAAAACTTTCTTTGATCACAATGCCTGGGAATTAAAGAGCAAAGCCTGAAAATGCCACAAACTTGAAGACGTCCACACGGGCTACCACTAAGTCGCCTTGGCCTGGGAAAACCATACAACAATACGGCTGCTGGCTGCTGGCTGATGGCAGGAAAACCAATAGTAGTTTATTAATAATGTGCCAAGCCACACTGGCCAAAGCAGAGCAGCGTAGAGCAGAGCGGGCCAGTCGCCGAGTAATTATACTCAAGTGGAATTAAAGAAATTGCCAGTAATTATTATTTGTCATTAGTGGGTCGGGGATGCTGCACGATTTTCAATTTGACCAGGGAGTCCGCAAATGGATGGCCCTTCGGCGCGGGCATCAAAAAATGCACGAGGAACAATTAATTTGTAGGAATTAATGAAGGAGCGCCGCAGCCGCTGAGGGATAAACCAGAGCACGAATCCCCATCGGTTCGGTTGGTTGGTTGGTTGGTTGGGGGGCGCAACATCGTCGGCAATGTTGATTGCAGCCAGCGATTATTAACATTGAGCAGTGGGGCTTGCCCCATCAATATGCAGGGCCCGCTGCGTGCCGCAGCAACAACTGCAGCTCCTGCAACAACAACTACAAATTGACACTTGAGTGAAGACGATGGACCCACCGATGACGCTGGCGATGGCGATTGCGAGCCAAGGAGACGGCGTCAAATCGATTTGCGAAACAACAAAACATGGCGCGATAAGCGCGGCAATGAGACAAGAACGTAACTTGATGATGCCAAGCAGGCAGAGGCAGCCAAACCAGCAACAGCAACAGCAACAACAACCGGCAACAGCATGCAACTGCAACAACAATGGCGCTGGCAACCGCAATGTTGCTGCCAAGCCCTGCGATGTTGCCGGCAGAGCAGTCAAGAAAGGCGGGAAATATTTACACTGCAACAATGACGGGGAAACTCTATTTGCCATTAAAAATTACAGCTTTAAATAGGATAAGTACTACCCTAAGGGAAATACTTTCACAAATTCTATACCAATCAATGACAGAGTTATTTATACTAAAGAATGACAGTGAAACTCTATTTACCACTAAAAATCACAGCTTTAAATAGGATAAGTATTACCCTAAGGGAAATACTCCTACAAATTCTATACCAAAGTTTGAGATAACTTAAAACATTGAGGGGGAAACTCTATTAACAATTAAAAAACAAGACATTATGCAAGATAATATTATCCTAAAGGAAATATACCTACAAATTCTATAGCAAACAGTAAAAATGCAAAGAGTCTCACTTTATTGTACATTGGATGATTACGTATTTCCCTAAGGAAGATTAAATTCAAAAAATTCTATAAAAACCAGCAATAAATTACAGGAAAAAATGAATTAACCAAAGAATCTCAAAGAAACTTTGGTTTTACCACTCACTTTAAACGTATATCATTAACCTTTTTGGCTAAATCCAGATCCCTCGACTTACCTTACACAATGGAACCGGGAAAATGGCCAAATTGGTATTACTGTTCAGTGGCAAACAACTACCAAGCACGGCTACTGGCAAGCGATTTGTCGTTTGCCTTTGATAATGCTGCTGCTGCTGCTGCTGCTACTGCTACTGCTTGATGATGATGTTGTTGCCGGTGCGCGGCTGCTGTTGCCGTTGTTGCCGGCGCAACTGTACTGTAAAATGCGCTTATGCAATGAACAGGGACAGCAGCATCGAAGTTTCCTGCCCCTTCCCCTGCCCCTGCCGTTGCCGCTGCCACGGTCGCTCCAGTGAAAATACTTTGTGCAAATCGAATTACCAAGTTATAACATCCACTTGGCCAGAAGGGTAGAACAAAGCCAAAGCCCTGCGTTGCGTTGCGTTGCGGAAATAAGGAAGCGGGAGCAGGCAAAGTGGAGTGCTGCGGGTGGGGCGGGGGTTGTGCAATGGCTATCAGATTGCCAGTCACCTCTCCGTACCCTAATGCAGTTAACCCATGATAACCCTAGGTGACAAGTACTGATTATTCCTGAAAAATTGCTTGCTAATATAAAAACCTGCCAGGTATACCTTGTACCTGCTTGGATTGTTTTTATGTTAATAATATGATCATGAAATGTCGAAAGATTTATCATTTAAAAATATAGCATTTGCAGTGGATTTGAAGAACCTAAAACTCAAAAAATACGAGTTTAAAAACATATATTTCAGTTTCTCAAAATTCTAACCTAAAATGAACATCCAATTAAAATCGATGGGGGTATACAGGGTTAAGACCGCCTGTCAACAGTTGTGTTTTTCTGCTTTTTATGGCTGCTCCAGTTAACCAGAGAGTCCACCGTGGCAGTGCTATTAAATTTCGCCCAAGCTGCGGCTGTCGGGGCACTTGTAACCCTCCATACCCCCCGCCACTTTACTTCACTTCACTTCATCACCACATCACCGGGGAGCTCCCCCCCGAAAAGCACGTTATGCGTTATAGGATTTGACAGTTGCTTAATTTTTCTATTTCACTGCATTCTCGCATATTTCCGCATTTGCAATTGGCCCTTGTTTGAGTGCCCCGATAGCTTCCTCCTCGAGCTCATCATTATCCTCATCCGCCTGGCCACGTGTTGACTGTCTGTCTGTCTGTCTATCGGTCTGTCTATTGGTCTGTCTTTTTGGTCGGCAAAGGCAGCGCAGCCCATAAAGATACACACGCTCGGATACCCAGATAGAGATACAGATACAACTGGAGCCTGCAGCTGGCTGGATTGCTTTCCGTTAAAGCCCCGAGTTCGCCTTGGCCACGGTTATTTGCTTAGAAAGTGCTGGCTGGCAGCTCCTTTGCCTCTACCTCTACCGCTGCCTTTGCCACGGCTCTTGCTCTTGCTCTTGCCATTTGCCGCAAAACTGCAAATTGCATTTGCCGCGCACATTTAGCTGTCAATGCCAGAAGCCTGAGTGAAGCTATTAGTTTTTCCACTGCCGCTGCGCTTTCCAGTTTCATTTCTCTCAACAGTTCTCCAGTGCCCTTTTTTGTTGGCCCGTACTACCAAGACTAGGCTATATATACGTATGTACACTCATCTGCTGCCGCTACTGCAATTTGTTTGAACTGCACTCGCTCAACTCTTTGGATCTTTGGGTGCTTGGATGCCCGGGTGCTGTTTGCCCTGCTGCATCAGCATCATTATCAGCCGAAGATGCCGGCAGCACCGCAGATGCGAGTAATGCAGTTCATCAATATGTCGCACCGCCCCAATATCCATCTCCCAAACCCCACGACTCCGCTCCCAACTCCGCCTGCGTTTCTCCCAGGGGCACATAATCAACAGCTCGCTGGGATCTCGGAGCCAAGAGCCTGGTGTTTGCCATGCCAAAAGTGAGATGCACTCAACTAAATTCCACACAGTAATTAACCATTGCTAATAAACATAGAAATGAAAACTCAGAAAAAAGATCATCAGAAACCTCATAAGCAATTTAAAGAAATAAGAGGCAAAAATTGTATCAATAAAACCTTCTGATAAAAAGAAAATAAACTAAAAAAAAATATTTAAAATATGAATAAAAAAAATACTTTGAATCGGAACTAAAATAATCATTACAATATATATCCAACTGATACAAACAAATAAATACTTCTAACATCAAACGGCTCGAGGGGATATCGGAGCCAAAAACCTGGTGGATGAGATTGTATCGACCATTGTCAATACCTTAAAAATCTACGAAAAATGATACCTAAATGAACACAAACTTGCTGATAAAAAAAATAAAAAAAGCAAATTATAAAAAAAAAATTATAAAATTCTAAAAGAATTCTTCAAAATACATCCAACTGGTACCAACAAATAAATACTTCTGACATCAAAATCCTATCCCGAAATTCCCTTGACCCTTTACTTTACAGTTTAAACAGACCAGACGAAATCCCAAAAAAACGGCTTTGATTAGGTCACACTAAATTAGTACATTTTTGTTATTTCAAGCGACGTTCCACCCCTGGAATTAATTGAATTCAACAAAACTCACAGCAAATTTAAAAGAGGCTAAGGAAGCCATTGTTTAATATGGAAGGGCCTTTATTATCCTATCCAACCCCAACCCAAGTAAACTGTATAGAATAATATTATATATAAAATCAGTGCTCAAAAATACTATTATACCTTGTATAACTATTGACAA
Source organism: Drosophila ironensis (assembly GCA_021223825.1). Classification (NCBI taxonomy): domain Eukaryota; kingdom Metazoa; phylum Arthropoda; class Insecta; order Diptera; family Drosophilidae; genus Drosophila; species Drosophila ironensis. The sequence goes on along the minus strand of JAJJHQ010008063.1, from coordinate 1,559,487 downwards.
TAATAATTAGCCAAATTGGGCTATGCATTACTTTTTTCTGTATATGATATATATGTGTATTCTTTGCTGAATCAGCCCCCGCAGCCATAAAACCATTTGACTCATATGGCTCGTAAAATCCAACCGACTCGCATCATTCTAATTTGCAGCATCTCTTTATGGGCACATGACCTTTTGAGCACACGACTTAACCTTGCCGTTTTAAAGTGAATGTTCATATGATTGCATTCATAGTTCTAGCATTTTTCTCAGTGCATGCTGGCCTCCAAAGCGTTGGCTCTTCTGCCACGCAATGCGACTTGACTCAGCCGGTTCAATTTAGTTCAGTCGGGCTCGGTTTTCAATACGTTTCATTTCGAATTAAGATATTTCCAAGCCGAATGCAATTTGCTGTCCCTCTTCGCCTTGGCACTTCGCCCAGCACTTAAGGCCAGAACCTAACTTGGCCAGGATCAGAAGAGCGAAAGGTTGCTGCGTCATCATCAGCATCCTCACAGTCACGACCCCGGCTTAATCATCAAGCCATGCGAGCGAGAGTGTGCAGTGCGCTTTTACCGCATTCCATTTGCATTTGACATGCGGCCACGCCCCCCATTTCACGGGTTCAGCTGGGTGGCAGTAAAAAAATAGAGAATTAAACCCCAACGCCTCCACTTTAAATAATGATTTGTGCCAGCCAGCATTCTCATCTTGTGTCTTTTCTTGTTCTCGTTACAGGTAATTAGAGATGCCAGTCAGCCAGCCAGACTTTGCCGGCTTTGGCACGCTTCACTGCCACTTATTCCGGCAGCTGGGGGCGGTGGGCGTGGTCCTAATTAACAAATTGTCTGCCATTAATTAGTAAGTAATAAAAAACAACAAAAAAAAATGGTGGAAAAAAGTGCGAGTCGATCTGGCAGAGCGCTGCAACACTGCGGAATGCAGCGGGAAAATGTGCTAATTTGGCAGTCAGCTCGAGTCGAGTCGAGTAGAGTCGCTGGAGCCTCACATGAGTGGCAAAGCCGGGCCAAATTAATGTGCACGAAGGGGATTTTCGGTTTGGGAATAGATTTCCATGCAACCAACAATTTTCCTAAAAGCTTGATTTAAAGATTGTCTGGCTTTCTATCTCTGCAAAGAAGATCTTGTGGGTAAATGTGTGTAATTTTCTGTTTTTTAAGCTGGGTTAATAGTTTTCAATTACCGGCTGCTTTTCACAATATTTTCACTGTCAGAAACATAACAATTTCATCTGTTTGCATTTGGTATTGGGGGATGTTCCTCGGTTTTATTATCCCCATGCGAGTCGTCTAAACGAGCCCCGCTTACGGCGTTTATAATTATCTCGCACCCATGCGAGGGCGAGCAAAAAATGCAATTAATTAAAAATAATAAGTGCTCGGAACAAAGAGTGGCGAAAGCGAAAGTTGAAGGAGTCCTCGAAGTACCCCTCGGGCATCCACTCCAGCCCCGGACCCGGCCCCGTCCCCGGCTTCAACTTCAACTTCAACTTCATAGAATTCAATGGTCAGTTCTCCTTCTTGTTCCATGCCACTCCATTCAATTGAGTTCGAATTTGTTTCGTTCTTCTTTCTGCGGCTACTGTTGCTGCTGCTGCTGATGCTGCTGCTGCTGCTGCTGTTGCGGCTTTGTTTGCTAATTTCTCGAACAACTTTGCCGAGTGTTGGCCGGCGGCAGCTTCACATCTTTGCAGCTGTCTCTTCTTGGGCCCTGGCACCCGCCCTGTCACTTGCCACTTCCTCCCCCGTTTTCCATTTGCCAGTGCAACTATTTTCTAATAAAAGTTGTCAATTAATTTACTGTGGCGAGTGCAGGAAATTTCTTTGCAACTCCCTGGAAAAAAGAGTAAAAAGCAAAAGGGGGGCTAGGAGCCGGGGGCATTGGCATTGGCAAAATATTTATGAACCGATCATCCAGACGACGCTCCATTGTGGCACTGTATCTTCCCTGGCTCCCCGGCTAAAACCTAAAACCTCTTTTTCACGTTACGCTCAATGAACAATGGGGAGCGAGGGTCTGAGGCCGGGGCAATGTTTTTAATCAAAAACCGCAGTCCATAACTTGGAGGCGCAGCGGCAGTGGCAGTGGCAGTGGCAACTGCAGCAGCTGCAGCACAAAGAGTGCGCTTTAGAAAGATGGCAGAACGCAAATGGTGCTAAAACAATGCATAAAAAGGGAACCACAACCCACAGAAGGTAGGACGCAGCCCGACACTGTGGCGAAAAAAGTCTAACGAAGGGAAAAGCAAGATCCAGGATTTAGGGCTCTTTCGGCTCCAAGTGCTCCCAAAAATTAAAACATGTGAATGTCAAGGGAATCGACATGCCGGCTCCCAAGATTAAAAACTGTGCCCTTCGCTGGCTTAGGGATATCAACTTTATATATTATAAACTTTATAATATAATATATAATATAAAGTCTTAAGAATGCTTAGAAACCTAAACTTTCATTGGAAAAGCGTTAGGAAATGTACCTTTTTTTAAGAAACTCTTTATTTGGTATTGTATTGGTATTTTCTTATAAAACAACCTGTGACAATGCAAATATTACAAATGCCTAACCCTTTTTTTATGCAATCCTTTATTTTTTTTTGCAACGGCAATAGTTTCCTTTTAAATCGAATTCTGCTAATGCAAATATTCTAGGATCTAGAAAAAAAGCTGTCAAGTTTAAAGCTTAGACCACCCGATAGTTTCCCCGAAACTGTGTTTCATGATAAAGTCATTCACATGACCTTACCGGCTTTTCTTCGAGTGCCGGTGGCGCCCACCCCCTCCTGTGACCCCCCAACCCTCCGCACCGTGTTCTGCTCGAAAGCACAGAGACAAAATACGAGAGTGTGCTTCGGTTCGCTGTGTGCGAGTGTCTGGTTAACATGGGAATCAATCTTTGAACAGAGCTATATTAAATTTCGAACATTTCCGCAATTTCACAGGCAGTCAACCAAGAATAGGCCAGGAATAGGCAACGGTCGAGGGGAAGTTGGCAAAGTCAGGCCGGTCGGTCTCTCGGCTGTGACTGTGACTGTTTGGGGGGGGGGAAACACCCCACTTTTGTGAGTATTTCTCTGGCGGCATCCCACTCTCAGGCTTTTAATTTGATGTTTATTGATCTGTTTCGAGAGACACCATTGATACCAGAATTAAAGCACACTCTCACCTCTCACCAAGTGACTGGCGTTTACAAATCGTCAGCTTGGTGTTTAATTAACAAGCATTTTGCATTCGCCAGAATGCATCGCACTGCCGATTGCCAATTGTCCCGGGGGGGAAGGGGAATGGGAGGGAGCGAGTCAATCAATCATCCGGCAAAATATATTGTAATTGCATTGAAAAACCGGCAAATTAAAAGTCAGCGGGCGATAGTTGGGCATAAATTACGCATACGCGGCGTGGACAAGTGCGCCAAGCAACAACGGCCAGCCAAAGCTCTCGCGCAACGGAATTTAAAATGCAAATAAATTCATTAAAAACAATCGCCAGATAAAAATGCAAAGAAAACACAAAAAAGAGGGACCGACCAGAGAACACCAAGCATTTCAAGTGGTTTGTTGCCGGGCCATTGTGTTGGTGTTGTTTGACATATGTTGTTGCCGCTGTTGCTGTTGCTGTTGCTGTTCCTGCTGCACTTATCTGGCAGTTGTGCCAGTATTGTGCTAGTTAATAAATCTTCATGTAAAACACAAAGCACGCTGCCATTGCTGATGGTGGGAACCCGGGGAGCCACCAAGCGTTGTGTCTGCTATTTTATCTAACTTTCATTAGAACAACAATAATAGCAACCGCAGCAGCAGTAGCAGCAGCAACAGCAGCGGCAGCAACAACACTGCATGGCATTCATTGCTCGGCGTTCATTGAACTGCCGGCAAACTGCAGTGGCAAAAGCACAAAGCAAGCAACCAAAGCAAAGCAAAGCCAAGCAAAGCAAAAGCAGAAAGCGCCGAGCAAAAAAAGCAAACAGCGAGCGCATGTGCGAGCTATTTTGTTTATTTTTTATGGCTTTTCAGTTTCATTTCATTTCATTTCGTTTCGTTCGTTTCTTCATCATCATCATCATCGTGGTCGTCGTCATCTACATCATCTGTGTGTTGTCTCCCCGCTTGTTATTGCTTGTTGTAAATGCCATTAAATGCTTGCTCGCGCCTTCGCAAAATCCCCCCCAAAACCCGCTCTTGGGTGTAAAAAACATTTCACAGTTTCATTCATAAAATCGTTGACAAGCGTTGCAGTTGCTGCTGCCGCTACTGCTGCTGCTCCGGCTGCTGCAGCAGCTTCGCTTCGTGCAATTTAATGAGATTTCGCAATTAGACAAAAGACCCGCTCGACAAAATAAACAAACAAATCGAATTTGCCTTTTTGGTATTTGGGTTTCTAGTTTAGCGTGTGCTTTTGCAGTTAACGTGTTTTCAGTTTCAGTTTCCACTGCTTATGCAACGGCGGCTGCAAACTGGTTTCTTCTACCAAATTATTTGTCGCCGCTCTGTTTTGGATTTTTATGGCTAAAAATAAACAACATAATTGCATATTTGCTGCCAAGCTCGCTCGCTTCGGTTCGGACGCTTTTCCCGCCTCGCTTTCTGTTTCGGATTTGCCCCGCGAACGGAAGTCACAATTTCAGTTTCAGCTGCATATTTGCATGCGAGAGATCTCTGTTGTTTCGGGAGCGGATGCAGGCGCATTCCTCATTCCAGTTACAAAAAAAATAGCCTAAACAAGGAGAACTATTATAATCGAGTGTCTCGACTATAAATACCCGGTTCTCAGTTTTCACCTGATTTATAGAACTTGGATAAACATTGCAATAAATTTTTGTCATTTTCAGGGGCGAAAGTAATCGTAACCTGCTGATTTTTGTAATACAGATAGATATTACATGTACCCATATACCAAACAAATTTGGTGCCTCTGGAGTTAAAATTGTGATCGCCACAGAATTTCCCGGTTTGCGGGGGTACGAGGGGTGCTAGCCAATTTTCAAAACAATGTAGTGCTGAATTGGTATCACGCAATTCTGAATATGCATTTATTATTTTTTCTCCATCTATTAGTTCCCAAAATCTAGACATTTATACGGACAAACGGACAGACGGACATGGCTAGATCGACTCGGACGGAAAAGCTTCCTTCTCCCTGTTATATACATTCGTTAAAATTCAATATACCCTTGTTCTTTTCGAGAACCGGGTATGCATAGCCTAAAAAAGTTGAGCTAATTTATGCGATTCTGTGCGACTGGCCGGCGCATCTGGGCTAATAGAAAGTCGCCGGGATTTTAGAAAGCATGCACCCTTGGTCATTCTACACCGCTGAGTGCTTTTCCTTCTCCTCCGGGGCCAGAACGAACAGTCGCCGGTTTTCGCACGCCCGCGGCGATGAAAAGTCAGTTTCCCAGCGGCGGTTATCATATATCAAAAGAGTGAGCGGGAAAAAGCAGAGGAAAAAGTTCAACATACGGGAAACAATCTACATTTCGATGTTTGTGGTCCTCAAGAGTCTTGATTGCTTTTCCTATTTGTTTTTGTTTACAACTTGGCATGAATCGAAATTGATTCATTTATTTTAAAGTTTTCCTACATTTTGAGGAATTCCAAATGCTAAAGCAAACCCAAAGATCTGGACATCCGAATTCTGGAGTATTTTCTACTATATATTGCCAAATCTGTATCGATCGTGCGTAGACGGGCAACGAAAACCAGAGATCGCTTGAGTGTCTGTCCATTAAGTATACGCAGTGTCTTGCCAATTAGCTTGCTGGCTCTCGCATCAGGCCATTGAGTCATCAGAGGGAAATCGGAAAAAATCCGAAAAGGAATGAAAGCCATATGGCTACAATGCGAACAACAGAGTGGCGGGGGTAGGCGGGAGGCGTGGCAGGGGCATATCGCGGGGCACACGGCGAGACACGCGTCTCAGATGTTTTATGCTCATTGCACAGGTAAATGGCTGAAACGAGGCGACAGTCCAACTCTGGACTCCAACTCCGAGACCGGGACTGCAGTGGACCATTGTTTGTGGCACACACATGCACATGTTGCAACAACAGCGGCAGCAGCAACAGCAACAGCAACAATGGGCCACAAATATTTGCCAACGTGACCGTGAACTGGCATAATGTGGCACGCGATGCTCATGCCGCGACACGTGCCGCTGGCCTCATTCACTCCTTTATTTTCCGCTTTTTTGTGCTTACATATTTTTTCTGGTGTTGTTGGCCCTGCCCCTTCGAGCACTTCACTTTTCGTGGAGATTTGTTAAAGGATTTACACGCATTTTCGCACCATTTGTCAGCAGATGGCGCCCCTGCCTGCTCCCGTCGTCCTGGGTCCCTGGGTCTCCCCCGATGCTGCAATAAAATCAGCAATTAATATTTGAGTAACTCTTGGTGGCACACTCACGCACTTACCGAATGGCCCTTGGCCGGAGCAATTTGTTTGCAAAATTTATGATGAAAGCCTTTCAATTTTCATAAATTCCGTCAGCAGAGCCGTAGACGTAGAAGCCAACTCGGTGGCAAACTTCTAGCCCGGTCAGTTTGACCGGCCTGGTGGCCCGTACACAAAAGATCAACTGAGATTTACGCAGTTTGCCTGCAAAATTTATGAGCTCAGCTGTGGCCCTGCCTGGTCCTTGGTTTTTACAGGGAAAAAACTGTCCATTTTAATGGGCATTTTATAACTTCAAGTTGTTTAAGTGCGTGCTTTTATTTACCTAATTTATGCACGAGTATTGAATGGAAAGACACCAGACTTTTCTGACCATTTTGGTAATTTAAAGTTTGGTTATTTCTTGCAGTGCCTGCACATCCTCTTAGACGCACTGTTGTTGCTGTTGTTGATGACTATGTTACTTTTATCTGACCAGAAATTAACTTTTTCGGTCTTAGGCCTGGCTTACGGCAAATGTTGCCTGCCATAAATTTGGTCGCTGAATGTGCTAATAACTGCGCCTGGCCGGCCTTTTCTTTCGGGCCTGGTCCAAAAGAAAAGGAAAGGCCAAGCAAAGTGAAGACAAAAAGAAAAACAAAACGGACCACAAAAGACATTGGGCGGAAGTAGCCGCCGAGCCGTTGAAGTTTGTCCGCTAAGTTATGGCAATGGCTTTTGGCCCGGCCTGGGAAAATTTTCCCCCCAGTCCCAGTTCCAGCCCCCGGCGGCAGTCGTTTCTCTTGCCGAAATTGGGATTTTCATTATCTGTGCGCGACAATGCAATGAATCCAGCCATCTAAACATTTTTCACACGTTTAAGCCCACTTTAAATGCATCTATTTATATTCATGACAATACGCTTTGTTATTTGTGAGTGCTGCTGCTGATTTCATTTCGAATTCCCCAAATAGCACAATAAATGCATAAAATATTTCTACCCTGCAATTGCCAAGCTGCAGGTTACGAGTATATGCGGCTTCTCTAGACAATTCACAATGATATACCCTTTTTTGGGGGCAAAATATCACCCAAGTTCCACTTAGTAATTCCTGTTTTGATGATGGCAATTTAATTTTTCAATTCATTAGCAGTAATGAGTAGCTGACAACTTAATACCCGGCTACAAGTAATTCCTAATTGCTCGTATACGAGTATATATTGTATTTTTTACGTTTAAGTATTTCAACCTAATGTATTCATATTTGTGCGGCTGTTTTTGCTGCTTTTTTTCATTGGTTTTTTATTTCTGTCATGAGAATTACTAACCAGTTTGGTATGCTAACAGTGGAGGGAAAAAAATTATAATTTGTTTTGTAGTTTGTATAGACATTCCTGATATTGGTATGGCTTATTGTTCTGTGTGCTCGTGTGGGCGTGCCGGTTTTTATTTAACCAGCCGGCTCAGCAGCCCCCGCCGCGCCCCGGCTGCTCCCCTCGTTCTGCGTTCTGGCCAAGTTGCGGCCTGTGTTTTGGCTTGAATGTCAGAGCTACGTGCCAAGTATGTGTCATGTTCTTAATAGAGAGCCGGCCAAGTTTGTGTGACTGACTGAGTAACTGCAGTCAAGTCAAGATATCTGGCAATCGTTCGGTGTTCGGTGTTCGGTGTTCGCTGTTCGGCGTGCACAAACAATTTATTATAGAATTAACCTTCAACTTTCAAATGTATCTTAGCTGCTGGCGCAGCTGCCGCGGCTTTAGCAAACTGCAAACAACACACAACTGGCAACCGAAAACGTGCATTTAATAGACCTTGACTTGACAACAACAATGGGTATGGGTGCCGAGAGAAAAACGAATTGTGAGAAAAACTTGCTGCAGTCTTTGCAGTTCATTGACACAATTTCCATGTTGTGTTATGTTTTGTGTGCTCCGTGGTGTGTTTGTTTTTTGAGCTTTTATTAAACAAGTTATGGCCAGCGGCAGAATAATGAAGAGAAAAAATAGACACAACGTTTTTGCTCGCTCAAAAATACGATATTGGCAGTGAGAATTGTCCAATCTCTTGCACACATTACACAATTTTTGTCGATTGTTTATGTAGGCGCCACAGGAAGGAAAAAACGTGAATAAAAGGGAAGCGCAGCCGAGGAAAACCTGGCCATGATTTATGGCATTTTACTCAGTACTTTAGCATTTTCACAGTCCATTTGGCTAATTGCTGGCAGTTTGGTCCGCTGCCGTCGGCAGAATATACATATAGAACATATATTCCGGCTCGTATGCAAACGAATTTTTATAGAAGCCCCGGCTCAATGCCTCAGCCACTTGAGTTGATCTTGCTGCGGCTGCTGCTGCTTATTTTCACATTGTAAAATGAATTCGAAGCGAATTATGGGATCAGTGGGAGTCTAATGCGCACAAATCCCTCAATGGGAGACAAGCCAGACGACACGAAATGGAAGCCACACAAACTGTCCGTGAAAACTCCGGGCCAGGGCGGCCACATACGAGTACTCGTACGAGTGGCAAGAGTAATACCCATGCTGGTGCATAAAAACAAATCTCCAATAGTCTGCCAGGGCTTTGTTCAAGTGCTCTCTAGGTTGTCTGCCGGGCCCTGGCATTTTAATTATAGGCCAAGCCTGGAAAATCTGGCCCTGGCAACGGCTCCCTGACATTTATGATTGCTGCCAGTCAGTCAGTCAGTCGGTCTGTCGGCCTGTTGGTCTGTCGGTCTGTTGGTCGCTCACCTGTCCTCTGACAACAATAAACTGCGACTAGAGACGAGGCTTTTTCGGGGAGGAGCTGGCAGTTAATTAATATGACAAGGCATGAAATCAAAAGCAGCAACAGCGCCACACCAACATCCGAGGAGACACAAAAAATTGCCAAGCATTTAATGACGATGTTGTGTGTCCTGCCCTGTCCCATAATTAGCCAATTAAACTTGGCTTCCCGCTTTCCGCTTTCCGTGACTACTGGGAGTGTGTGCCACCCAGAGATTCGCTTTCGTTTGATGTATGCAAATGACTTTTGATGTCATTGAGCCTTTGGCACAGTTTTGGTTTCCCTCGCTCGCTCGTCGTCGGCTGCAGCCTTTCTGCTCCAGTAAACAAGTTAGACGGCACTTGGGTTTCCCAGCGCACTTGAAAGGGAAACGCCGCCCTGGAATGTATTATATTCTGTCTCTGTTTCGGATTTTTTCTGATTCAGATTTTTTTATTACATCGATGGGACAGTTTCGAGATTTACGATGTGTGACAATGACTGATTCTTGTCTCGCTTCGGTGTGATGTAAATCACACGGAATTGATGGCCGCACAAATTTTAATTGGCAGCGAATTCTTTGGGAATTGTTTTCGGTTTTTATGTGCATACCGCCGGATGTCATTGGGGGCTTGACCACGACCACATTCCGCTCGAGAACCCCTTTCTTGTGGCCTCTGGGCGCGTTTGTTTTCGTTTTCGATTTCGTTTTCATTTCGATCCGTTTGACACTTTAAGCGGGTTAATAAATTTTATTGCACCTCCGGCCGGAATGGAGGAGCGGGCGCGTGCCAGAGCGATAACCGTGAGCTCATTATCTCATTCGCCATATATCCCCCTGTTCAGCGCTAAAAGCTATAGCTCCCAGAGAGGCTTGGTCCTCCGCAAATCTCATTTGGGGGTTTAATTTACTTAAATCCTGAGCTGGAGACTGCGCCACACCTTTCCGTGTTGGCAGACTCGCCTTTTTCGAGTCGAACTGAGTTGCTGTGCTGCTCCCCGCTAAGCCGGGCCACATTATACTCGTACTTATGCTCGCTGTGGCCAGGAGCAGGCGGCTCTAAATCAACAAGGAGCGCCGGCAGCAGCATCTGTAAGTTGATATGAGCGAATCTGACACCAGCGACCCTGGGGTTAGGGGTTGCTGTTTGGTTGCTGTTTGGTTGCGAAGGTTGAGCGAACCAATTTCCCGGCGCCCAACCCAAAAACCAAGCCCAACAAAAAGGCCAAGGTGCGATCACGTGTGCGGAGGCTTTGGCTTGGAAGATGCTCAGATTGCGTATGTCGGGGCACTTCAAAGGGGTTTCTGGTTCCGGGGCTTCCAGCCACGCATCACACCCCGGCCCCCGGCCCCCGGACCCGTCACCCCGGGGCAAACTAATGACAGACAAAAGGACTGCTAGCTCGCTGCTCCCGGAGCCCAAACAAGTGGTGTTGGCTTTGGCCGGGAGGCAAGTGCGCTTGCCAGATGGGATTAAAATTACCAAAGGGCCAACGAGTCCTGGCTCCTGGCTCCTGCAAAAGTAGTGTGTGGTGTATAGTGGCCTGGTGGCTGGCAGACAAAGCTGCTTAATGATACCAACAGCGAAGTCGGCTTCCTCGTCTCCTCCAGCTTTTGTTTTGCATTTGCCTTTGGTTCCTCCTGCCGCCCCGGATTCCATGTTCAAAATCATTAAAATGGATTTTTGGCCAAACTAACCAGGCTGGGGGGTGGCAGCAAAGCCAATTTATGAAATGTTTCCGAATCTTACATCTTACATGCTGCATGTGTAGGTTTTTCAGGTAGGATTAATTATTCTAATGGGAAATAAGGTTGATATTGGAGACTCGAACACTCACTTGGACTTTCAGGCTGCTTAGGAGTGTAATTAATTTAGGCGTTATTATTCTACAAGAATGTCTAATTACCTTGGCAACTAATTGAGTAGTTAAATACAAATTTAAATCCTCGGGTGGCCTTCTTCCCGACAACTCATAAATGATGCAATTGAAATATTTGCAATTACTGCATCATTGACAGCACTCGTAGATTATCAGGGGATATTTGTACCTGTATATGTTTATATATTTATTGGGCATGCTATTCGTAATCGATCGCATTGATACGGGAAATTGAATCAGCATTTGGCCTATGATTGATGCAGGCCGACCCGGCCAGACTGCAATTAGTTGTTAATTCATTGGCCGGACAAATTGTGCGCGGCGAAATTTGATTTAGTTTATAATTGTTTCTTTTTTTAGTGTCTAATTATCGGTGGTATTCGGCTGGCCGTTTAATGTTAAATGGGGCAGCCGGCGAGTATAAATATAAATAGAAGCGATGGGGAACTTTTTTATGGTTGCGCCATAAAAGGAAATTTGGCCCAGCAAATTGTTGGGAGTAAATCAACGTTTGCCTGCCACTGCCACTGCCACTGCCGCTGCTGCTATTGCTGCCCCGAGGGCTGCGACAAATTGCAGTTTCATGTTTCGGCGGCAGCAGCGGCATGCGGGGCAGCCAATCACGGAGTAATGCCCAAGTTTTACGAGCATTTAAAGCGCCAAATAAAATGCCACCAAAGTGGCAGCAGACCGCGGCGGCGACGCAGCCGAAACTTGCCAGCCAAGTTGAGCGTTAAAACTTGTCAATAGATGCAGTTGTCTCATTGTACGAGTACTCGGTACTCGTATGTTGGTAACGTGCGCGAGAGCGCCTTAAAGTTTAAACTGCGAGTATTTTCCCGGCAGTCTGTGCGCGGCACGTGAGCAATTTTGCGAAGCCAACATTTATTAGAGCAAGCTCACGCGTGCAGGCTGCAATGGAAATTTAGAAAATTGAAATGGCGCATTGCGTCCCACCCGACTCCCACTCTGCGTGTGTGTGTGTGTGCGTGGGGGAATTCCCCGGAGCCAGCTTGTGGGCGGGCAAAGTCGGAGGCGTGGCCCAAACACAATCACACTAAAAGGTGTTACACCGCAAAATGCAAACGCTTTTATGACACAGTCAAGCAAGAACTTGACTTGCTNTTCCTTGCCATTCCCCCCTGCTTTTCCCACCCGCCCCTTCCAGCCATTTCTTTTCCTTTAACTAGTGTCAAATGTTACCTCTGCCCCCTGGAATTTCCCCCGCCCTCACCTCCGGGCCGCCCATGGGCTCAGTAGCTCGAGAGCAGGCCGCACTTTAAGAGTCATTCCAGGTTCGGCCCATTTGTCAGGCGCACACTCCTCTTTTATGGTCCATAAGATGTGCATACATATATGTATGAGTATTAGTGCGACGAGGGTGCGTGTGTGTGAGTGCTTAGGCGGGGGCGGGTGCGGGGGCGGGCATTATGCGTACTCAGGCCGCGCACTTTTAGTTTACAAACAGTACGTACACGAAGCTCAATTTGATTTTCGCAGGAAAACTATAAAAAAATGAAAGTCATACGAAGAAGGAGGAGCAAATAAGACAACGACTTTTGGGTGCTCTAAACTTCCGCAGAGCTTTCTGTAGGACATTTCCGAAGGACAACACAAATGTATGCATTTTCCCCTTCCATTCTCAACAACTAAAGGTTTGCGGGTGCTCCTTGGGAGTTTAAAATGCCAAAGGTATAAAGATAACAAATTTTATTATTACAAAATCCTCGCTTATCCGCACAAAGTCTTAAGCGCGAATAAAAGGTTTTCTTCGTAAAAATTTCGCAGGACCCCCCGCCCAGTCAGTTGCGGGCTTTCAGGTGCACAAGGAATATTCCATAAAATTGGCAATGCTGTTCAAAGAGCATGACAAAGAAGGCAATTCCTGATGGGGTCGTATAGTGAGCTGACTTAACGAGGCTGAGACTGAAACTGAGACTGAAGCTAAAGCTGATGCTGATGCTGAAACTGAGACTTTGGGACTGCGACTGCCACTGCGACTGCCAGACGGACCCTCCCAAAAGTCACTTCACAAAATTATGTTTGCCGGCACAAATTATACGAGCGTGTTGTCCGCTGTTCCTCCCATTTTTTGTGCCTTTTGGCCCACTGGCTGCTCTCGCTCTCGGATATTTGTAGCACACAGTGCTTTTTGGCTTTCCGGTGCTGCCATTTGGCATATTCAAATTGGCAACAATGTTGTTGCCCCAGCAACAATAACAATGAGAGTATCTCCGTTTGCTGCCTGCGACTGTGCTGCCTTCAATATGCAATGCGTTCCGCTGTTGTCAAGTTTTGTGCTTGAATTCATTCCCTTTTTTGTTGCTTACTACAAGTGCGAGGATTTTTGGTTTTCATAAAATTTGTATGCAATTTTATGAGTTTTTACTTTTTACATGCGTTGCGGGGCGAAGCGATGCGTTTGGCGTTTCTCGTTGCGGTTATTTCAGCGACGTGTTTACGCATAAAAATTTTTCACATTTTCGCTGGCAGGGGGGAGGTGCGGATGTTTTGACAGGGCAGGGAGCTGCGCTGTGCTCTGCAACACAGCATTAAGGTCGTAAAATTTACGTTTTCTGCGGTCGAAACGAGGGGAAGCCAAAGGCGAAACGCTAGAGCGTACCGGGGCCAAGTTGACTGGTGAAAGTGCAGAAGGAAATTTGCAACAGCAAAATGTTTTAGGTGCTCGTGCGCTCTTAGTTTTATATTCACTTTGTTTAAGGTTAGCAACCCTTCGGAGCCATAAATAAACAAACGGGGAAGAGCCGGGGCCGGCGGCAACAACCAACAACCCCCGAGAGCTGGTCAATTGAGTAGGCCGCTGTTTGAGCTCGGTAATGGCCATGTTTTCGCCCCCTTGGCTGCTGGCTGTTAGTGGCATATAAACTGGGTTTTAATTTTCTAATTACACACGGCAAACAAATGAAAATTTATTGCGGGGTGTGGTGGTAGCAGCAGCACCACCAACAACCTTTATGCTAACCAAAGGAGACACGGTCGTGCGTGCGCCGCCTCACCTTCCTCCTACGACTGATGGCGCTCGGGGGTGGCACACACCCACGCCAACCCCTAACAGCTGCCACTGAGCCACTGTTTTTTTTTTTACTTTGTTTTTTATGTGCAAGGTAAAGGCTCAGGAAAAAGCCGGCAAAATTTATATATATTGTAATAATAAAATAAAACGCCGTGCAAACAAATCGTAAAAAGTTCACATATCCCCAACAATTGGGGGGTCCTTTGCCGCCGTTATGGCCGTTCCTGATGTGCGTTTTTAATTTAGCATTTCTGTGCTCGTCCTTGGGCCTGAGCCTGGTCCTGGTCCGGGGGGTTTCGGTTCCGGGTTTGGGCAACCCCAAAATGCAGCAGTTTAGATGGGGTGGATGAGGGTCCCATCTGTCCGGGGGGAAGGGAGTTATTGGTGTTCTGCTTATTTCATTACATTTGCAAGTGTAAGGAGCGAGAGCAGTTCCTTTTTATAGGGTATCCCCGAGGAGCCACAAGCTTGGGCCGAAGGACACGACAGCACTTCCAGAGGCAGGGAATCAATAGCGACGTTACAGGGTACTCCCTGATCGGTTTTCGCACTGAACTTGCTACCTTGCTTGCTTGGTTTTTTTGTCATTTATGCTGGCAGTCATATTCCCGTCAGAGCCTGTTACTGTCGCACACGAGTCCTTTGGGAGGATGAGCGGGCGCTGGCAATGCGTGACCTCCCACCCACACAGTTACACAGTTATCCTTACACTTGCACACCCCGTGCTGAACACATTGCTGTACGCTTTTCCTTTCCGTGCTCATTTTCTTGTTCCTCCTTTGGCGTGCGCCTTTTTCCTTTTATTTGATATGTTTTTTTGCATGTTTCGCCCGTTTTTATTTTACGGTTAAGTAAAAACATACGACACATAGAGGGGGAGGGTCCTGGGAGGCGGCGGGGCAGGGGCAGAGCGTGACCTTAGAGATTTGTACTTCGAATATTTCCATGTGCAAGTCCAGCCGGGGACTTAATTTATATGTGCCGCACTATAAACGGGGCCCCGAGCCCGGGCCGAGGCTAATTTAGT
Source organism: Drosophila ironensis (assembly GCA_021223825.1). Lineage (NCBI taxonomy): Eukaryota > Metazoa > Arthropoda > Insecta > Diptera > Drosophilidae > Drosophila > Drosophila ironensis. The sequence continues at coordinate 1,544,415 of JAJJHQ010008063.1, read as the reverse complement.
CATATTTTCATTTTTTCCCCGCTTTCCTTTTCCCGCTTAGTTGCTTTTCTGCTGTGTGTCGCTCTTTTCCGTACATTTTTTTTGTGTGTGTGTGCGGCATGCATCAGAGCGCACATTATGGCGGCGTCTCGCACTTTTCACGCTACACTGGGCACGTTCCCCTCCCTGCGCCGCTTCCACTGCCACTGCCACTCGCAGGATATATAGTTGTCCTTATTTTATTTGCATGTGTATCTGTCCGTGCGGCAGCGGTCCCTTGTGGCTTTCAATGCGACAAAGTAGACACATCAGGCCGATGGGACGGGGGAAAGTGAGTGCTCAGCTCCGCTCTGGCTGACTTGGCCATAAAACACTAAGTCCTTTGGCCTTCAGTAATTTTCTTGTCTTGGCCATAAATATATTGCTGTCAGTGCTAGTGCGCCCATTTTAGGTTTGTTGCCCAAACGTGATTTTATTAAAAAGTTGTAAATTCCTGCAGTCCTTCCGGCATCCTCGAGGCGTTCCGGGGTTAGGGGGATGATTTTCCGGCCTCTTTGATGTTTCATGTGGGTGTGTCGGGGCTTGGAACGGGGTTGTGTGTGTGTTTTTATTTCGTTTAGTCCTTCGACACTTTGGCAGCACTCGAAGCGACGTCAAAGTGCAACTCATTAGAGTTGCCTGCTAGACATGATTAAGTGCAATGAAATGGGTAAATGATGCTCTTTCCAGACCCATCTTATGTTAGCTTCCCCCCCAAACACACACGCTTGCTGCTGCTGCTGTTGCTGCTAGTTGTAGCCAGAAAAGAAAAATATAAAAAAAAGAGACAAAGCGGCGGCGTGCTAAAGTGTCAACACAGCCCTAAAGTGCCATTGTGTGGAGGTGTTTGTCTCCTGCTTATCTCCTTGCAGCTGTCAGATGCGTTGTACGAGCAAGTGTCGCACTCGAGTGCTGCGAAAAGCACTCAATTAAAAACATCAAATGCTTTTCTTTAGCTGCAAACACTCGAGCTTCCCGCTTCAGGCGCAGATCAAGGATGAAATTAAGGAGCTGAGCAGGCCAAGCGCCCCCTATATCCTTGCGACACTTGTCTCTTGTTTGCGGCTTGCTTGTTTCATCTTATCGCATACAGGGATAGGGATATAGGAATACCCTGCAGGAATTCCAGATTCATAGATTCTTGCTTTAATTTTCAATAGTAATTATTAAACTTTATAAAGGCATGTCCACCTAAAATGCTCTAATTTGTGGTCAAAGTTTTAAAGCAAGCTTTAAGCTCTGTTGCGTACAGTGCCCGGTGGTGCAACGTGCACAATCCTTTGTTTGTTTTAGTGTTGCCTGTCTGCTTTCATATGTTAGCACCCCTTTGATATGCACCCCAGTCCCTGTGCCAGGCGCCACAATAACCTGGACAGCCCTGATCCTGCTCCCTGGCCAGTTCCCTCGTTTTTGGCCCGGTTGGCGGCAGCAAAATTGCTTGCGGTTAATTGTTTTTCACGCGAAAAACTTCAATAATGCAGATATTGGCTGGCAGCTACAATCCCCGTTCCCACCAGGACCCCCTGCATCCCTCTAGAATGCCAAGGGGAGGCCGTATTGTTGCAATTTATGATGTTGCATGCATTTTATCGCTGGCTTTTCTTCTCCCCGGCGCTGGTCTGCTGCCTTGCTTTGTGGGTAAACACGAAAAGCCGGGCCAATCGAATCAAAAATGGCAAAAAATAAATGTGGGAGTGCGACGAGGGAAGGACGGCAAGGAAATCCAATAAGCATTTTCATTTGTCAAGCGGCGACCAAGCGGCGTATACGCAATTTGTTGAGCATTTTGTTGGCTTTATTCTTGGAAAACTCACGGCGCTGCCACGATTCGGTTCGGATCGAATCGGATCGAATCGGATCGGTTGGGTTCGCTTTGGCTGCAAATTCAATTTATTGTAAATATTTTTGCGCCAAAGGCAAAACTTGCAAATTAATTTTTTCGCTTGCCGCCCGCGGAAAATGCACAAGTGGCCAAGGAGTATACTGGGCGGGATTGGGTAAAAAAAAAGGAAAAAAATACAAAAAAAAACATACAAATAATAGACGAGAAAATAAAATAAAATCCAATAAAAAGGCAACAAGGAATCCGACAGAGTGGCAAGAAAAGAAAGCGGAGCAACTTTATCACAACAAAGGAGAGGGGAAAGGAAAGCAAGCACAGCTGTGAGCTGTGAGCGAAAAGGAAAACTCGAGGAAAACGAGCGCGAAAACGAAAACTCTATTACGGCCACAGTTGTTGCTTTGTTGCTTTTTTGTGTACAAGCAGGAGAGTGTGTGCGGCTGGGCGGGGGCGGGGGCGGAGGCGTCCTGCAGGCGTTTCTGCTGCTCAAGTAATGAGAAACGCCAACAGGCACACAGGGGAGCAGCAGGACCTGGGAGGACGTCCTGCGCGGGCCCGAAAGTTGCTGCAATATTTATTAAAGCCGAAAATTATGAAGCCCGAGTGCAAATAAAGCCGAGATTCGACCCCCTCAACTCAATTACAACGCCAATGATGTGCGACGGGTCCTTGTGTTGTCCATTTCGATGTCCTGCGTTTGTTTACTCCCTTGTTTTTCTTTTTTTTTGTTTTTTATTCCTTTTCTGGGTTGTGTTTTCTTGGGCGCTGTACTCTGATTGTTTTTCTTGTCTTTACTTCTTTGGGGCCCTCGGTAATCAAATCGTGAAACTAAAGGGGCATGCACAACATTTTGATTGTTTTCCTTTTTGCACAAATTAATGGCCCGCAAGGCATTCAATTAGTCAAGGAATCTTCTATTTGTTTTATTGCCATTTCCCCCACATTGCCGATGAAATTGATTTTGCCTCTGCCCAGCCATTTTCCAGCCAGTCACAAATTTATTGAATTGAATTGTTTTTCCACAAGACATCTATCTATATTTATTTTTCGTTAATAAAAACTAATCAAATCAATGTCTCTGCTCTTCTCGTTGCAGGTTCGTTTGCTTTCCATTCAAATCTAATTGCTCGTCTCACTCGAAGCGCTGTTAAGTATGCTTTAAACTGTTTGCCATCGAGCGTCAATTCAGAGTCCTGACGGCCTGCAAAAATGCAAATTTCTTGGCCAAACAACAGCATGTGTGTGAGCCAATGTTCGGGGGGTAAATGCATTCATGGGACCACAAGGCACCGGGCGGCACATTGGCCAAAGCAACTGAGCCAAAGCCGGCAAATAAACACGGTGGGGTTGGGTTGGGTGGTGCCTCTATGACTAAAGACAACAAACCGCACATGTCAGCCAGCTGGCAGCCAAACCCTTTTCACGGGCAAGCTCGCCGGCAAAAACCGGCGAAGGGTGTGACCAGAACTAGAGCCAGAACCAGGACTAGGAGAACTGCCACGACTGGATGTGAAAACCATACGAACCCAGGGGCGCTCCCCAATCAACAATCGACGTCATCAACTGCAGGGACAGACAGAGCGCAAGGGGGAAGTCCTGGGAGCAGACAGGGACAGACCGGCACGCGATACTGTGGTTTGTCATTGCCGGGATGACGACGTCATGATAGTGACTCCAGAATATGGATGAGTCCAGAGTCGGGAGTCGGCAGTCGGGAGTCCAGGGACCGGAGACCGGCGACCAGGGGTTCTGGCCCTCCGGCGTTGTTGGCTTAGAAAGTTCATTGTCTTGCTTACAAAATGGAAAGTGGAAAGTGGTCGGGTGGTCGGGTGGTTGGGTGGCACTGCGGCGTCAGCTTAAAGCTGGCAGGGTTGGGTGGAAAGTGCAAATTGCATGCAAAAACCTGCGCCTTGGCAAGTGCATTAGTTTCCAGCCTGCAGGCATATGCTCTGAATTCAGAATCCTGCAAAAATACACCCCTCAATACCCGACTGCAGCTAACCTCGTTTCCATTGAAAAGAAGTTGAGGCTGCCGCTGCCGCTGCTGCTGCTTCTGCTGCTTTTGCTGCTGCTGTTGCATTGTAAGCCGCCTGCAGACAATTGAATTTTAATTTGTATAACTTTAGTGCCAGACAGTCGCTTGGTTGTGGGGGACGGGGGGCGTGGCAGCCAGGCTCCCTCCCCTCCTCCGCTTTGGGTAGGCCGGCCCCGACCCCCTTTTGTGTTTTTAAAGCGTCGCCGTCGGCCATGCAAGGGAATATTTTACATATTTCATGCGACGCAAATGGAGCCGAGGGTCCTTCGTTGGCAGGCTTTTGCCTTGCCACTTCCATTTAATGGAGTCATGCATAGGAGCTCTTTAAGCGGTGCAGCCTGCCACTAAATCCTTTTTGTTTTAGTTTATTGTTGTTGCTGCCCATGTCTGCAAAACAATTTGCAAATTGCTGCCCAAAAAATGGCGCCACAAAGCTCACCTGAAAGCCGCCGCCCGGCCACCGGCAACCTGCACTCGCCACCCATCCGCCATCAATTCAAGAGCAATTACAAAAGACAAACGGAGCAAGGACCCAACACTCACTCGCACACACACACACACAGAGACACAGAGGTTGCACAACAACAATGGCACAACTTTAACGGCTGGTCGCCTTGATCATTATCAGGCAGGAGTCGTTGGCCAAGAGCAGGAGTCGTTGCGGCAGCTCCTGGAGCGGGGAACAGGGAACTGGGACCACGGCGAGGACGTGACTCTTAAGTGACTGCTGTGGTGGCGTTTTGTGGCCATGTTTCGGGGTGTCAAGCTCGACTACACAAGCACAATAACACCCAACACCCAAACAGGCAACGCCAAAAGATAGCAAAGGGCAGACCATATGCTCATATGCTGACAACAAAAGATTTACAGTGGAAAAATCTGCGAGGATATAGAAATAAATTTAAATTAGAAGGTGCGGGTTTGAGGTTCCCGTTTAAACCCAAAAATGCATTAATGGTATTTCAAGAAGGTGCCGCATTTTGGCAGAGAAAAGCCTCTTAAATCTAAATTGAAGCAGGTTAAAATCCACCCACTTGCAGGCCACTTGGGTTCATTTCTGCAAGGATAATGTGAAACTTGCAACTTGCAACGTAAATGGCCACGCTGTTCACGTGCAACAACGTTGGCCACACCTGCCCTTCCTCCCACCTCTAAGCAACAAAAAAATAGGGGAAAACAAAAACCGGAGGTTTTTGTGCAACAAAAAGAGTGGGAAAAGTTTAGTGCTTTTCATAAACTAGTTGCCGAAGAGCGCAACGGCGGGAAAAAGTGCCGAGCGCAGGACAGAGTTGAGCTTCCTTTTATTTTCGAATTTAGTGGCGCTGCGGCCGTTGGCCCGTCTCCTATTATTACTGTTATTATTATTATTTTTGGGCCCAGTTGTTGGTGGGTTGTTGGTGTGGTTGTTGGTGTGGTTGTTGGTGCCACAGGAAACGTGCGACGTCATGTAGGCGCGCCAGTCAGACGCCTGAAAGTATGCCTCAGCGTTTAGTGGCAATATCAGCAAAAACACGCGACTACGGCAAAAAAAACGCGAGTCCTGCGAGGGCGCACCAAAGGGGGCTTCGAGGGGCACTGCAAGGACTCTAGGCCTGGCGCCGTCGTCCTGCTTCCGTGTTGCCGTCACCGCCACCGCCACCGCCTCAGCCACTGCCATTGCATGTTGTCGCAGGCTTTTCCTACCTTTTATTTTAGTTTTCGGCCCAAGCCGTGTTGGCCAAAGTAAACAAAAGAAAAGCGAATTTTTCGTTGGCCGCAAAAAAACTTTCGTTAACACGAGAAATTGCATGCAACATGAAGAGACATGAGGGTGTCTGGGGCAGGGAGGGTGCCACATTTGCCTTTTTCCCCCTGTTAGCTGTTTTGGTTTTAGTTGCCGCCCGACTGAAGGTTATTGTGGCAAATAGAGTTTTTGCATGAAACTTTAAGCGGCTTAAAGATTAGACCCGGCCAAGATGTGCCACATGGCTCCCCTTGTTCTCTTATCCCCTCTAAGCTCGGCTGCAGTCTTTGCCCTTATTTATAATTATTATGCAAACTGAATACGAAAACAGGAAGCAAACTAAATCAGAGGGCACATAACGAAGGTCTTAGCACTGAGAGATTTGCCTATTTTAATTATTTAAACAAGAGAGCCCAGGACTTGGTCAGTACTTTACTTTTTCGCAACAATTATCCCTTTGCTTTTGTATGGTTCAGTGTTAGACAACATCCGCCGGCTAGTGTTGAGTAATTTTGTCTCGCTGCCTTTTCGTTTGGTCGGATTTTTTTGGCGACTCCTCATTATCATTCCTTTCGGATGGCGGGTCCTTCTAGGGCTGTAACAGCTGCATAAATATTTTTCTCCCATCAGCCCAGCAGCCATTTGGCTTTTATTGGCATGGTGGAGAGGCGACCAGGCTTCATCTCCGTCGCCGCTGCAGAGCAGTGGAAGTGCATTGCCCAATTGTAATTCAAGTCGCATAATTTTTCGGCTTATTAAATATGGTAATGCCGCATTGCCAAGCGAAACACCTGCCGGCGACACAGTCGCCACCGCCATCGTCATCGTCATCGTCGCCGCAGTCGCAGTCGCAGTCATTTTGCCTATTTGTGTTAATAGTCAATGGCTGTTCACCGGGGGGAACGGATGCTCTAATGAGTCATGTGCCACAATTCGTCTGTACCCCTGCCCCCAGGCTTAGTGTGCACTTGTATTTTGCCTCCTGCCACTGCAACGACGTGCCAGTGTCTGTGTAAAGGCACGGCGTCAGAAATTCATTAAAGCCATGATTGTAATTTATTCTAATGGCATTTCGGTGTGCAATGCTCGTGTGCAAACGGCTGGCCAAAAGGTTACGCAAGCCATCAGCCGCCGCCGCCAGCCTCGCAAAATGTTGGCCAAAAAGAACACTTTGCCGCTGCACTGCAAAGTCGTTATGGCCATGTCCAGCATTCGTTTTGATTGACGGCCCAGCCGGAGGAGCCAGTTTGGCTCAGCTGCACAAAAGCTGTAAGCTGGCCTTTTACACCGCAATTAAAATCAGAAAGAGCCAACTAAATGTGAGAATAGGAATTTGTAATCAACTTTTTAGAGCTAATTCATATCTTTAGGTTTGCAAGTCAATTTAATGATGTGTATGCCACTGCTAGGTATTTCTTGTAAACGCAAATGAGTGCTAGAAAACAGTTTTGAGCCAAGCATAGATGTATCTCTTAAAGCCTTGTTTTTCCTACAGTGCACGTACTTGTATGAAAATGTGAACACATTTCGGGTCAGGCTAACACTAGCTGACTTGTTCTTTGTCATCATCATCTGCCGTACTCTCTGCTTAATTAGCGGTCTTGAGATTTGACTTGTGATTTTCTCACGAGCTTGCAAATTGCGTATCCGAGCCTAAAAATAACCGCCTGCTCAGCTTAAACTGGTTGCCCGAATAAACTGATTTATCTGCGCTTTCTGGCTTCAATCCCCCCTGCGCCGTCAGTGTTTTTTGTTGCCTGCTCTTGTGAATATAAACAGCGTTATGCCTGGCTCGTAGTAAATCGATTGCAAAGTTAATTCAATTTTTATATATACAAAAAAATACAAAAATGCGGAGATATAGATATATGAGCATTCGGCTGGAAGACAAGTTGCAGCGGTTGAAAGAGCTGATTCGAGTTGAGCTGCTGCTGGTGGCAAGTTTTCTGTTTTGGCGCGCTTCTCGAAGCCGAAACAAGTTTTTTGTTTATAAACAGATTTCGGCTTGCTGTTGCTATTGCTGTTGCCGTTGCTGTTGTTGTTATTATTATTCTTGGTGGTTGTCAGTGCCCGTCGATCTGTTGTTCGTTTTTCTTATAAACAAAAGGCAACGGGGCTGAAAGGCTGAAAGTCGGACGCTTCGCAAACAAATGACATAATTTGATATTCAAATTCCAGCGCAAACAAATTTTAATTTGAAAAGAAAACGAAATTGAATTTCAATTTCAACTACCTGCCTCCATTCGACGAACTGACAAACTGTCTAACAGACTGACCGTCGCTTTGCCTTCAAAATATGCTAATAACGCGAAATGTTTTTTCGTCGTCTGATATCATTGTACGGCATTCTCACCCATCTTTGTGCACTAAAAGAAAAACCCGTAAAATGACGAATTCTTAAAGCATTAATTTGTTTCCAACTCCAATAAACTATGGCAATACGATAAGGGATTATGATGTTGGGAACCATTCACTGAATCGACTTGATTTTATTGCTCATTTTCTCGGTGTACAAATATTTGAGTGCGCTTTTGTTTTGGTTATATAACTGCTCGAGTGGCTTGGTATGCATATTATTTTTATAAACTCTCAAACTGGTTTATGAATGGCTTTAACTGTTAGACAAAAACACGACTCTGGGGCTGATGTCATCGCCTTCGGGGATGAGCAAATGCCAAGAGCAACACAGCGCTGGCATTCTTCAGATTATTTGCAGTTGATCGATTGCCTCGGATCGCAATCGGAACGTGAACCCATTGAAAGTAAAACCACAATTAACCACATGATTCACATATTTGCGGAGATAACACCCAGCACAGACAGACCGGGCCGTATATACATATTTGCCGGTTAATTGCCTCGCCTAACTATCGGACCAGCCCATGTGAAAGCATTCGATAGAAGTACTATACTACATTGGAATGAATCATGGAGATCTTCCCAGACTTTGAGAGGGAGCGGGTTGTTTGCCAAGATGAAACCCTTGAGGAGCGGCTAAAACACATAAAACCGAAGGGCCGGCTGCTTGCTCTGGATTCTGGATTATTTATTTATATGGGCTCTGCCGCACAATGATTCGGTTAATCGATTTGTTGTTTAGTTGGGATTGCTGCAGAAACACTTGAGCACGAACTCAAAGCTTGATTGAGTTCTGAACTGAAAAGGATTTATGAATCCATATATCTGAACTGGGAGCTATGGCCATAATGGAATACAATAAATTGCAAATTTCATTTAATTTTGTTTCTGAGAACTCTATAGATCAATCTAAAGATATTTATGGGCCTTAGATATCTTGATATCCCATAGTTCCTGGAGCCAGAGGGTGCTTTGCATCTAGATTTTAGCGTTAATTAATCGAATAGATACGTAGATTGATCTGCCATTATTCAAGGCAGTTAGCTGCTTGGGAAGAGCACTATTTCCCTTCATTAATGCAGGGTATACTTATTTGATAAATGCTGCTTGTTCCAAGAGAATGCCACCCGCTAATTAAATTTGCATAGGCAACGCGTGCGAGTAAATAATGCTGCGATCCGGCCAAGTAGCAAAACATGTGTTCTTGCGTGAGAATGTGACTGCCGGCAAACAAGTTGACTCATTGCCAGGGGCCCCAATTGCTGCTGCTGCTGCTGTTTTTTGTGTTTTGTTTTTTATTCCGGCTAGGTTCACACAGCAATTGAGAGACGACGATGATGGCGATGCCGATGCCGATGCCGGCGATGACTAAATGTGGGAGAACAGCACTGTCGAGTGCAATTGCACGGCACCACATGACTCAGGGAAAAGTTCGTGGAAAACTTCTGAAAAGACAGTTTACGATTTACAGTTGTTGAGGCCAATGAATGAAGCAATTGCAATTGAGTCATTCGCCTTGGAATTCACTCCACAGCGGATTGTATATAATAAGCTTCACGCTAATTAAAGACCACCATGCTTTCGTCTTAAGTATTTCACTGTGTTTAAAGAAATACTATAATAACAAAATCTGCAAAATTTCAACATTCTTTAATTATTATTCTTAATTAAGCCAGAAGCATAAAAATGGGGGATTGGGGGAGCTTGGAGCCTGTGATCCCAACAGCCGTCAGCCGGCAGCTGTATTAAAAATAAACACAAATTATGAACCAACCACCCCCTAAAAAGAAACGCACACAGCGAAAAAAAATAAAATAAAACACAAAAAGAACCATGGCAATAAGAGGCGTCAAGAAAATGTTTAATAGGCGCGATGAAATGAAACTTAAACAAAGAATTTTACATCCAGCCGCTGGCCAAACAGCAAACACATGTTCCGCAGATAGCAGCTACAAGTGCAGGCATTCATTTCCCTTTAGCCCAGTAACCCACCACCACCCCCCAGCACACTGGGAAAAATCCAGGAAAAGCCATATCATATATTAAATCAGAATCCTCCCTATTTGGTATTCAATTGGGGCAATTACTTTCCCATTTCTTCGGTGTAGTTTGAAGTGCTTTTGAAATCCTCCCATTTCTCGCGGTGCCCCTGACTGACATTTTCAGCTGGCGGCTGCATTTTCAGCTGAATTCAAGAGTTTTTGATTAATTGCAGCAATCTGGAGGGGGAACGCCCACCCCGACAGCCGAGACATCCGAGACTCGTGCCCCCGCGCTGGAGGAGGCCTCCTCCACTCATTACCACTCAATCTCTTAAGCAGGCCGCTGTTGCATGCCACAAGAGCCTGTTTATTTATACAAGAACAACACGAGTGCCGGGGGGAAATGCACTTTTTTCTGCCACATTTAGCAGTGGATTTGTGGCTCAAGGTCTCGCCGCGTTGCGTTGCCTCCGCCGCTCTGCAATTTCGGTGTCATCGCCAATGCGCCTGCCATTTGTTGCTCGGAAAATTGCAACATAAATCTGAATTTGAGCATCATCTCCCGGCCCGCCTCCTTGGCTTTATCTGCGTTTTTCGGCCTGACAGCATTTGCTGCTGCTGCTGTTGCTGTTGCTGTTGCAGTGTCCGTTTGCTGTTTGTTTATTGATGCTGTCCAATTAGGAGAACATTTGGCACACTCGACTGGCCATTCAAACTAAACAACTGCTAAACTAGCAATTGGTTATAAATTAGATTTCCTTTCCGAAATAATTCAAATTCGAAAAGCAACCAAGTGTAAGTGCATGGATCCAGTGAAGCGAAAAAGTCAACGAGAACTTTTGGCAAATAAATTTGCGAAATATTTGTAAGACAAAAGTCTAAAATACTGCCAAACAAGTGACTAATTAAGGCCCAAAGAGGCCACATCTTCGGCAAACACCGAGGCAAACAGCAAAAAAGCAAAGACAATGAGAAGTTTTCTTATTTTCTTCAACTCTGTTTGCCAACCTTGGGGCGTGCTAATAGATATGGTTATAGATATGGCCAAATTGACTTGGACGACCACACGACCGAAAGGGTATGCCCTACCATGTTGGTCTCTAAAGTTCGTTTTTCCCTAACTATTTTGTCGCATGCAACGCTCGAAATTCAGAGTCTGCGAAAATTGACACTAATTCTGAGGCCAATCATAAATGCATTAGCTTATTAGCGCGGAATAATCAATATACCCTTGACTGGGCCAGGGTATACACTCGTATCTATATATAGGCAATGAGGCACTGAGGCAGCCAGGCAGCGGGCGTGTATGAATTCTGGTTGGCTTTTGAACTCAAGTAGTTCGCAGGCGAGTTCTCTCGGATAGATGGCACTATTTGGCCGCTTCTTTTTCGCACAGTAAGTAAATTATTTGCGCTCATCCACGCCGCTCTGCCGGATGGGATAGATAGAGATATATATTCGACGGAGCCGCACAAAATGTGCAAATTTATTTAGCCTTGATAATTCCCAAATTAAAGAAGTGAGCGCGTGCGGCAGGGGCACAGCAACCATTTATATGGCTTGGCACATGGCGTTTTGAATGGGGTGTGCGGTGTGGGGTGTGTGGTGGCGGGGGCATCAAGATGAAAGGCAGCCAACACATATCGCGGATTTAAACTGATTAATCTGCATCTATCAGATGCGAGCAAGCGAGAGCGTGCTGAACTTCAAAAAGCATCTTATCCGCGCATCTCCGCATCTCCGTCTGGGAGGCTCTCTCTGATGTCATTTGCAAATTCAATTTATCCAGTTCAAATGGAATTTATACAACTGGCGGCGGCCGCACTCTCTGTCCCACTGTCCCACGGTCCTTCTGCACTCTTGCGTTTTTACTACCAATTTTTATGGTTTATGCATAGTTTACCCAGCGTACCAGCGCAGGTCCCCTCGGCTGGCGCGTTTTCCTTTCGGCCCGGTTCTTTGTCTGTCACGGATTGCGGACTGCCAACTGGTTGCGACATTGTGACTCCGGCATGCTCATAAAAAGGTAATAAAATTTTTGTTTACCTTGGTAATAGGAAGTGAAAAGCACTAACACACACAAGCCCCCGCCCCTCTCCTCCCGCCAGGACCCCAAACACACACACACACACACGCCGATTTGAATATACGGAACATATTCCTTTGGCATGTCCTGGGCCATGTCCTCGGCTATATAGCCTTGAGTGGTTTAGTCGACTCGACAAGTTTTTGGGGCGGCAAATGCGCCGCCGGAGGATGGGAGGTCCTTCTGAGGCCGTATAACAACAAAAAGCGAACAAAAAGGAGAACCAGCACCAGGATAATCGCAAGAAATGGAGTCGAATGTTTGGAGTCGAGTCACAGGAAATTGATTTCTTTTCGTGGTTTGGCCCCGGGACCATCTTCTTCCTCCATCTGGGCTGTTGTCAAACAGAATTTATCGATGATTGGTTTGCTCTTTGCGCATATTTATCTCAATGCAGATTTTATCTACGTGGAGCCGGGAAATGGGGAGCAATAATTGCACTCGCCTGCATATAAATAAAGTCGCTTCAATGGAGATCGTAAAGCATTGCATAATAGAGTTCTTACATTGATAAAGGGCCGCCCCCCTGCCATCCTGCCACCCAGACACCGGGGGTTGCACAATTTAATGCCAACAGTCGAGGGGTAAATAAAAATGTAACAATGCCATGTATACATGGACGTGATTTAGCAACTCCTCCTCACACTTATTGCCATTCAATTTCCATTTTCTAAATTTACTGAAAATGTTTGCAACTCCCTGCCCCGTGTTTGTACAATGTACACTGGAGTTGCCCCTTTTTGGGGAAAGTGGAGGGAAAAGTTTTGCGCTTCGCTATTCCTTGTTGATTATTGAAATCATTTTCCTGCCGGCGTCGTCGTGAAACTTTGCCATATTTGCTTGCTTAGGCCTTCATTAAAAGTTTGCCCCTGGCACGACATTTGTCTCCAAGGTATATACATATCTATACGAAGTCTATACCTACAAAATCACGGGGATTCCGGCCAGGGCTGCCGCCTCGGGCTTTGATTTATTGCTCTATTAAATAATTTTCCAGTTGCCCCGCTGCCGGCTGAAAGTTGAATGCATTGGAATTTCAAGAGCGACGAAGGACGAAGATTTGTGGTGTCATTAAAATTTTGTTGCAACTCGCCTGCGCCGGTGGGGCCCGTCTCTTTATAGGTATCCTTGCGCCCGCGATTTGTGTATCCTTGCCTGTTTGCCCTGCATACTTTCCAGCGTCGCTTAAATATGCATTTGTTATTGAATTTCCGTAACAGCTGGCTGGCATGCCTCCGCATCTGCGCCTGCTTGCCACGACGGGCGGTACGTGAGTGTTGGTGGCAAGCACTCATCCGTAACTAACACACCGTGTGTGGCATGCCACATGCACTTTCACCTTTAACTTTTGGCTGATTTCTAGTGCGGAAAGCGCTCGTCGAAGCGTCTCCTTCTTCCTCTCTGCTAATATGTGTCTAATACAGCGTATTAATTTATTTAAATTCCACACAGACACCGTCAGAGCCAGACCCCGATGTGCCGACATCCTCTGCCGGGGTAGCCTGCTGTAAGTATGTGGCACACACATATGTGGCACCGGGACACCGAAGCCATTACGGCGTTCAATGACACGGCAAAGTGTGCGCCGTGGCAACTTTTTTCCGTTCCACGAGCTCTGTCCGACACTGTGAGAAACCCGTTCGGGTGTTTCCATCTTCATCTCGGATTTTGTTCAGACATTCCTCGGCATTTTCTGCGAGTGTCCTGCTCCTGCTGGGATTCCTGCTCTTGCAGCTTTTGCTATCTATAGCCCGATGATTACGGCAGCCATCAGCGGGGGATCGAATGCCTTTGGTGCCCCCGCACTGCCGCCAACCCTTTGCCGACACCCAGTAGCAGCATCCTTTCGAACGCTTCTAATAGCTTCTAATGCATGTAATGTCAGTTCCCGTCAGTTTCCGCTCAGCACCCGCCCACCTGCTCCGTTTTGTTATCCTTTTTTCCACCCGTGCGCGACATCAGGAGTTTAGCGGTTGCTTTAAAAAAAGGCACCGCATCCTCGACGTGGGTATTGATTTTTATTTTGCGGCATAGAAAAGTAGGCTACGGCCCGTCTGGAAGGTAAATGATTAATGTTTACTGCTTCGCAAGGATACCCAAATTCGAGCATGAGCAGCAGCTCATTTAGAATTAGAGACTCTGGCTGAAATTCCAATTTAATTGGCATCTTTAATTGCCAATCTGTGGCCATTATGGCCGCACGCAGTGCTTATGGAATTAAATCTAGAAGCTTGCTCCCTCTCGCTCGATGCTAATCCCAATTGCTATGCTAAACATGCAGATTGGCAGCACTCAAGAGCTTTGCCGCCATCAAATGGAAAATAGTTTGGCCGGCCCCGCAAAACTTCCACTATCAAATGACCGCAATTCATTATTTTATCGAGTTTGACAACTATTCAAATGGTCCTGGTCTCGGGTCCCGGATCCCGGGAACCCTTTGCATTATGCTAAATTGCCTTGTTTTACAATGCTTAAGTGTTCGTCGGAGGGGCGAGAATTTATTCCGGCTAAAAATTATAGACGGGAAGGACCAGAGACCGACCCCTCCATATGCTAATAGTTTTGTCTCTCTTTCCAGAAAGGGACCGTCATAAAATTAACAAAAACCAAAAAAAAAAAAGAACAGAGTTGAGTTGGGGATTTGAGCTTTCGGGTTCAGTCAGTGGGAAAGTTGCAAAGTTTATGCTGTCGGCACCTTGTGGGTGTGTGCTTCCCCTTTTGTTGTTGATGTTAGTGTCACTGGTTTTTGGTAATTTCCCGTTTTTATCTGACGATCAGACACACACACGCACACACATGCCAGCAGCCAACAGCCAACAGGATATTAATGCAGGCTGCAGGACTGCAAGGATATCGCTGAGACCTTCTTCATCTTTAATAAATATTTATGTGCTGTCACCAGCCCAACTGACTCAACCCACTTCCACTTGCCCCTCCCGTCAATTTGCTTTTCTAATTTGTATACAAGGATTTCTGTTTGCCGTTGGTGTTGCTCCTGTCGGTTTGTTGCTGCCGCTGCCGGTGTTGGTGCCGGTGCCGGTGCCGGTACTGGTTGCTTTTGTGTTTGCTCTCTCTGGAAAACTCGGAAAACTTGGCACTCTTACATATTGATGAGCGCTGCGATTAAGTAGAGCGTGCCTAATGCATGCAGCAAACGGCGATAGAGGGTTAAGAAAGGACACCATGTGTGTCACCCACACACGGCCCATAAACGAAACTCATCAATTTTTATGCGGTTTCGGTTTTTTGCGGCCCCTCACTTTTGTGTGTGTTTGATGAAAGTGAAAAATGCCTGAAAAGGTGAGGGGTCGGGCGCCCCCTCGCCTTTACCTGTCCCTGTCCCTGTCGCTAATGTTATGCAAAATGAAAGTAAACACTGTTCGGTTGCTGGTGTGTGAGCCTGCCTGCCTCCTGAGTGTGTGTGCTAGTGTGCGTTAGTGTTTGGCATACAAATTGTTGCTGGCGGCTTTTTAGGCGTAGCTTAATGCATTTAAATGGGAAAATTACACAACTTTTTTGCGACAGGCCCTCTCAGGCCGCCACTACTTCTAGTAGCTCCCGAAAGGGTTTACACCGAAAAAAAGGCTCCCTTTTAATTGGAAACTTTTCAATTTGCATATCGCTACTATCTTTTTACCAAGCAAGGACAAAACTCTTAAAGTTTCTATGAATATTTCCAATACTCGGCAGGCCGGATCTGCTAGAAAAGCTGGGAGGTAATTAAATCTTTACATTTACCTAATATTCATTATCCTTTCCAAAAGCTGGGACCGTCAGAATTAATGTTCTCAGTGCAAGATCCTTTTAAAGCTCGATTGCTGGCGGAAATCTTGTGGCCCGCTGATTCGCACAATTTCTGCCACTCGAGTGGCGGCCACATGTTGTCGCCTGGTGGCAGTTGGCAAGCTTTTAGCGCTCTCATTGCTGTAATTAATGTTCACATTCTTTCTCCCCTCCCCCCCTGACTTGGCTTTAAGCCGCTTTAAAAACATGGAGTTTCCTGGAAGAAGCGAAAGCTTCTTGCTAGGTGCTGCCATTGTGTGGCTGCAAGTGTGCCGTGTGTGTGGGCACGAGCGTGAGTGAGTATTTGCGTTGATGGACGCCATTGGGGCGCCAACTTTGGCTTGCTGGCTGCTTGGCTGCTGCCTGACTGGCCCTGGCCCATTGTTGGGGGCGAATATGTTTGTTACCAGTCGGTTGTTGCCATTGTTGTTGCCGTTGTTGGCGACTGTAAAAGTGTCGCCATTGTTGTTGTCGCTGCTGAATGGCTTAACAACAATAACAAAGGCCCGGCGAACAATAACAACTACGACTGCAAACGCACGCACTGCTTGTGTTGGCCTAGGCTAGCAGCGTCCTCAATTCTGGCCAGCAACCACCACCGCCTCCCCCGCTCTTCCCCCGCCACCCTTGGGTTTTTTTGTGTTTTTTTTTTGTTGTGCTCTGGCCAGCGGACGGACTTCTGCTCGTTGGCTTTTATTGCTTCAGCTTCATCTTCAGTCGCAGCTCCGGGATCGCCCGGAATCAGCCCTGAAGTATGCAACGCCTCCCCGCTGCATGCCACTTTTGACCCACTTTACGCGTTTTTTATTTACTTACTTTTCCTTTTTGCCCGCTTCTATTTTTCTCTCTTTTTTTTCGTTCCCTCCCCCTGCCTCATTGTTGGGAAAAGTCTTATTATTATGTGGCTTGCTTTCGCCTTGGTTCTCGGGTCCTTTCTTCACTTTTATTGCTTGTTGTCTATGGCGGCGACAGCAATTATGTAGATTTCACCACCACCACACCACCGTACCGCCGCACCACCGTGCGCCAGCGTCATGAAAATAAAAATAAAAGTAAATAAAGTGAAATTTATATTGTAGCGCCTTGAAGTGCGCCAGGCAGACCGCTTAATGAGCGGGTTATTGACATTCTCAAACGGCGGGGAGGCGGTGGGACGGTGGGGGCGTTTTCAGGTTAATTGTTAAACTCGGGTTGCGACATTCGGGGCCCGTTCCGTCACACAAATCCGCATGATAAATCCCGGATCAGACGCCCGTCGGCAGCTCGTGCGTGTAATGTATGATGTATGATATGTCAGCCGACACACAGCGACAGAAACACAAACACAGGAGGCACCGAAGGACCTGAAGGGCTCCGGGACAGAGATACAGACAGACAGACAGACATTTGACGGGCGATGAAGCGACCTGCAAATTTGGCAACTGTCTGTCTGCATTATTGCGCTCATCCTTATTTTGTTGTCGTGCGAGCTTCATTTTCCTTTTTTTCGCAACATATACAGCATTTATTCTGCCAGTCATCCGCAGGAGCAGGACGAAACGTTTGAACCTGACACCAGCACAATATTATTTATACCATCAACACCTTTTTGTGCTTGTGGTTTTCCGCGGCTCCTGCCCGGCTGGGAGCTTGAAAACTTGAGGACAAAAAATGTAATTACTCCTGCTCAGGTGGCCAGTGAACGAGTGAATTTAATGCCATTAGTAGAGCCATAATTTTCACCCCATGGACGTAAAATTACTGGGCATCAATCGGACGTAACGCAATTAAACAAACATTGCGGACTTTTTCACCACTCACCTAAAGTGACGTTTAATTGAAGCTTGTTTTCTGGTTTCCGCTTATCGAAATGAGTTCTTTTTGTCTGTTTGATGGCCGGGATATTGAATTACCTGCGGTAGTGTGTTTTTTTAGCGCGTGTTTGCTTATCTTTAGGCGAATTCATTTGAACATTTGCACACAATTATTTGCAGATGCGCAGCCAGCGAGGCTGAAAAATTGATTGCTTGTAATGTAAATAGCAAATAAATCGAATCAATGAGTGCGAAATATGCCATAAAAAATCGATTTACACTCGAACAATTGGCCTACGGGGCGGATGCAAATGCCTGTGTATACTGCAGCCATGGCACCGTGGAAAAAGCTAAGAAGGGTTTAATCCCTCGCTCTGGCATTTTATGGGCCACCTTAAGCTAGTTCAGTCCGGCAGGGGGATGGAAAGTTGACTGACTTTTCTGGCCCTGATTTCGCCTTTCGGCTTTCCGAAACCGCTCCCGAGTTTGGTTTGAGTTTTGGACGGGCCCGTGTCGCCATCTTAAGGGACGCCTGGATGGACTCGCCTGGGCAACGCAATAATTTGTGTAAATAATCAATGGCCCGGGACGGGGCTTATTGACATATTCTCTAGTATGCAATGGCCCCGGGCTCCTCGGCGCGGCGGCCTTTTGTGGCCAGGGCAATTAAATTATTTATAGCCGGGCTTTTGTGAGCGCGCGCTTCCCCATGGCAACTGGAATGTCCTGCCGTCTAGACCCAGCACTCTCAGCGACTCCAAAGCCCAATCTTCGAGCAAACTCCCTTTCCCCAAAAATACAAACGCAAATACAAATTCAGGGCCCCGCAGGTGGCGGCGGTCTCTGGAAACAGAAGGCGGCTCTAATTACAAAGAGCTTAGGCCCGGGAAATATGCAACAATTGCTAATTTGATGAGTTCGCGAGGTCCCCCTTTTGATCCCCGGCCGAGCAGTTCGTGTTGCTGCTCAGCTGAAATAATAGAAAAATTAAAACATTTTACAGCGCCGACCTGGGGGGGGGATCAAGTGTCAGACAGGCTAACAATTATGGCGCACACCTTTTGCCCGCCCGCCTGCCCAACATCGTTGCTGTCGACGTCGAAGCCATTATCAAACTTTGACTAATACCATTGAAATTTGTGCATAATTTCGGGGCACTTAAAGCAGACGCTTTGTGCGTACTTAAGTGCCACGCCCACCAACCCAGCAGCCCACCACCGTCGCCGCCGCCGCCTTCCCCCCTGTCGTCACGCTAAGCAAAGCAATTTCGCCGAGTGAGCCCCGAAAATTGTGACGGGGCTGGGGCAGGGGCAGGGTTGGTGTAAATAATTCCTTTGTCGAACTTGTGCCCCTAAATTGAGCCTCTAAACAGGTGTCAGGAACTTAGTGTGTGCATAAATACTCGAATATTAATGAAGCTTATCCTAACTAAGAGCTGTGTGGAGAAACTATTGATCAGGCTCTCTAGTTTAAAGTTTAAGCTTTAAGTTCAAGCTCGAGGGACAGAGTATTGGCAAGTCGCTGTGACCCACATTTTCGTTGCCCTCGGGCAGCAACAGTTTCTTTATTCGCCGCCTTAAGTAGAACACGTCGCACTTAATTAACTATTCAAAAATGTTGCAAATTGCAGGGGGAGCAAAAGAAGCAACTAAACCATCATTAAAACGAATTGTCCAGCCCGCTGCTCCAATCTCTCTATCTACGACGGCTATGGCGCGGTACTCCTTGGGTGTATATTTAGCTACCCCTAACGCACGCCCATCCACAATCGGTCGTGCGTAGGCTGTTTGATAAGACCTGCTTTTCCTCTTCCCATTACATCCGCCGTAATGGCGGCTTGTCCTTTTCCCTTTTTTTTTTTCTTTACTCTTATTTTTGGTATTCTGTGGTGGTGCTCTTTGTTTGTCTGCCAGGACGTCCTTGACTTTCTGCCACAACCCCACCCTTGGCTTTTGTTGTTGTCGGGGCCATTTTCTCCATTTGACTTTCAAATAATAAAACATATTTTTTGGGGCGCCGAAGCCGCATGAAAACGGCAGCTGTAAAATTTGTGGGTTATTTGTTGAAAATACATTTTCCACTTTTCATTTTCGTTTCCTCTTCTCTGTTTTCCTTTTTCTGCGTTTTTTTTTTGCTTTTTTTGTTTGGGCAAAGGTGAGGCCCAGGCCGTGGCTCGTTGTTGGTATTTGATGCGACCCAGGCTCAGGTTATGTTTTGCGGGAAATTTGATGAAGAGGGTCGGCGGCGCATTGGAGTGGGCCCTCGGTTTTCAGCTTTCCGCTCTCGAACGGCCAGAAACGAGCGTGGAGAGTGCAAAAATGCCAATTTTATGCATGAGAAAATACTTAAAATAAAGTATAAAATATTTCATTTAAATGTAAATTATTTTTTATTTCACTTTGGCACACGTCTGATGTTTGCCAGGTGGAATGGCAATGCGAAAATACCGATGTTTGTGCGGGCAGCGCGAGTGTGTGCCGACGATTGTTAGTCAACATTTCCGGGCTTTATTATAAGTAAACATCCGCGACACACTCGCTTCAAATAGTTCTTAAAGCATGCTTCCGATTTTTATTGAAATTGCGGCATAGAAAGAGCGAGATTTCGTCATAAATTCAAATCAAAATTCCAATAAAAACCCACCGAAAAGTTTGAGGCACTCATAAATAAAGCAAACTTGCCCCCGAATCCTGATTCCATTTGCCTCCCCGAGAACATGCAGAGGGCGGCGCCATTTGTAGAACCATCTTCGCCATTTATCTTTGAACCGGCGACCGAGTGCTTTCAGCTAGTTAAGAATTATGAGGCATGTCCGCGGCTTCGTTCCTGTCGCTGCCCTCCAAATTGATGTACGATGTGCCAGGTGACGAAGGAAGCCGCAGCTTTGGTGCTGTGTCCCTTGCCCTGCCCCGCTCTGTCTGTCTGTCGTTTGTCATAAAATTAGCGACAGATCAGAGGGTGTGGCAAGGTGTCCTGTGGCAGCCCCCATGTTGTTGTCCCGTGGTTGTCCTTGCGCCTCGCACAAATTAGTTGGTGAATTTTTTATGTTGCCACAGCACGATAATGTGACACAGCAGCAGCGTCGCAACATACATCTTGTTCTTGTCGGGGGTTGTGGCGGTGCCACGCCCCCCTGGGGGCAGATATATATAAGTATATCCCGGCATCTGATGTATTCGCTCATTTTGCGGCTGCCTTCACCTGCAAGCTGTGCTGTTGCTGTTGCTGCCGTTGCTACGGCTGCTGCTGCTGCTGCTTCCACCATAAATGAAAATTGATGCTGGCGCAAGATTTTTTCACGCCACATTGTCAAGTGTGTTGATTCGATTAAGATGAGGGATGAAGTGCCCCAGGCAGGGGGAGTGGCAGGGTGCCAAACTGAGTGTAACACTTGCACTTCCAGATGGCCCACAAACCCATTTCAAGTGCACTGCCATGTCTGCGAAAAGCACACGGACAGAAATCAGCATATAGTGAGTTTCAAATCGGAAATCAATGGGTTAAAATACTTTGATCGTTGCCTTTGGAATATGTTGGTAAAACTAGCCTTTGTTTTCTGATTTTGGGGGCCAAAAGCTTCCTAATTGATGAAGCTCTGCCGGGAGCCTGCTGCTTTTTCCCTGTGTTCCAGGCAAAAGATTCGAATTCAGGCTGAGACTGTAACTGAGACTCCACCTAATTGCATTAATGCAGCAGCAGCAACTCCATTCCATCACCGTGGCAGTCGAGTGTGTTCCACGCTCATTACGAGTTGAAGCGAATCGGGAGCACGCGAGCCGGGGTGAAATTAAAATTTCCGCTTTTGCGTGAGACTCTGGGCGAAAAGAGTGATTGCAGCAATAATTGCGGAAAATATTTTGTGCCGGGCCCAGGGCCTGACCATTGCAGGCCACTGCAGGCCGCCCATTGTGTAGGCAATTTGACTGTCCACCTCAATATTTGTGTGGCATGCCTCAAGGCTGCCAACGTCACGCAATGGGAAGCAGTTGCAGTTGCAGATGCACATGTTGCTGCTGCTGATGCCGCCGCTGCTGCTGCTGCTGCTGACCCATTGTAATTGCATTGTGGCATTGTGTCGTCCTACTCATCACTGCCCACTTGTCTGGCCTTTGCACTCGATCTCGTTTTCCTCCTCTGTCTGCACTGGAAAAACATTCAATCCTCATCATAAAGAATGCAATTATTATGGAGCATTGTCCCAGCTTGTATCGTTAATGATGCCGGGGAATTTCTTTCAAGTGTAGTCCAAACTGAAGCTGCCATGGATGATGCTTTCGGTTTAAGAAGGATATCCGCTCTTTGCTCAATCGGTGCCGCATTCCTTTGGCCCCGAACCCCGGCCCGCGCCGTCGCTCTTGGAAGTTGTTTGGCATGCGGACAAAATAATTACAATTTCGCATTATTATGCGAAGTGAATTTTCATTTATGGAGCCTTTTCAATGTCTCAAGTGCCGCTGTGCCACTGATTCTCCTTTTATTTCATTTCCCCGGCACTTTTTGTTGCGCTGATGTTGCCGCCTCGTTGAGAAGTTTATTAAAATTGCAAGTGGCCCCGACCCGGGTCCGCCTGCTCCTTCGCCTTTCCTGAATGCTGCCTGAATGTTGCAACATTATTTTCGTATTAAATTGTATTTGCCGGGCCTTGGGTTGAGGTTGGGGTTGGGGCTAGCAGCGCCATCAGCTGGCATCCATCATCAGCGTATTTATACTTTGCATATTTGCAGACACCGCAAACAGTTTTCAGGTGTTCGCCGAGCACTCCTTTCTGCGAAATGCAAACACATTTTGAGCTACATATAGTATTTGCGAGTATTTGCGGATGTGCGCGGAGGCGAGGTGAACGCACTTCTTATATTGAACACACATCGCTGCATTCGAATGCATTCGAGGCTTTGGCATTGAGGGCGGAGCGTTTTCAATGTTTCGCCTTCGTGTTTTTGATGGCTTGCCATAAACGCTTCGACGCCAGCAAAAGCATTCAGGCCAAGCTTCTGGTGTCGGGAGCGGTGCTTGCTCCTGACTGATTGTGGATGCTCCTGGAAGACGCGCTCCGTTTGGCATCTTAAGTGCTTTTCGATTTGGCCCCGCACCCTGACGGATGCGATACTCCTGCCACCTCTCAGATGGACTCAATGAGCCTGAAATCTATTCAAACCAACAACACCCCCCACTGCAAGCTTTAAGCTTGGAGTGCACTGTTTAAGCGGCAATTGTTGCTGCTGCTGTTGTGTTGCATAATTAACACGCATCGAACCGGAGCGAGGCGCAATTGGGGCCACGAGGGGCGTGCGTAATCCTATTTGTAAGCCCTCTCATTATTAATAAGCAGCGTTTCGCATAATGGCCAATGAAAGCGGAAATGTAAATAAATAATAAATACATAACAATGTTGCGAAAAATCGAATAAAATATTACCGCTTTGTCCTGCTGTGTGTGTCCTGCTGTATTGCATAAAAATTACTCAACTTACTCGTATTTGGCTGCTTTAAATCCGATTGCTATTTTCGTATTTCCCTGATTTATTATGAAATGTTCAACCACCCTACCACCCTACCCGGGGACAGAAACAAAACAAAACCCTGCAAATAGAGGCACGTCCTGGCCTTAACTTTCCACCGCCGCACCGAACAAATATCGAGGAATTTTAAAATTCCGAACGCCTACGCTGGGCTAAGAACGTAAGATCTGGCGACTTATATAGAAATAAAATGAAATGGGCGCGCAAGACAAAGGGATTGCCGGGGGATGGTGCCTCCTCCTCTTCTGACGAGCCTGTCGTTTTAATTTAAATGTTGTCTCTCTCTCTTTGCTTTTTTCTCTGCTTCTGCTTACAATAGCGGTTATAAAAATAGTAGTTTAGACGTTTAAAAACGTTTAGATTTCTCGAAAACCAGATACCATTCTTTTTCGGCCGTCTCTTTATTGTTTATTATCCGACCTTTGTAAAACTTGGCATATGGCTAGATATTACAATTTTTAGCTATAAGAAAAATGATTTGTATCTCTTGGTTCAGCCGTTTCAAAGATATAGACCAATATGCACTAGAAAACACAGTTTTTTGAAAATTGCAAAGGCTGTAAGGGGTGTGACAAAGATTTGAAAGAAACTCAATCTGCGGGCACATATAACATACCTAAAGCCAAAAAAATTACCATCTCGGAGAACGCCGTATTGATACATATGGACGAAGAGACAGTCGATAAAGTAGCTTACTTTAATATCACTTAAATGCCCGGTTGGTTCCGGACGTTCGGGTTATATGTAGCGGTTTGGTAGCGGATTAAAATATTGTAATTGCCTTTCATTTGACAGACATAATTACCAATATTCCCGGCGTGCAAATCTCCTTGAATTATTATTTTAACCGATGTTGTTCCCCCTTCCCAGCCTTTGAGGGCCAGGGTGGTGGATTCCGGGGAAGTGGGCCGCCGATATGGCAGCTTATGTCAAAGTACGTGCTTGGACGTACACAAGGCTTACACCTATTGGCTTGCCACAGGGAGATAGCAAGGTAGTGGGAGCAGCGCGAAGCAACAACTTGCCGCGGGCCAGAAATCATGTTTAGAATGTCTAAGTGCGTCGTGAGCAAGTCAAGTGGCAAGCGGTCGCCCCGCTCCCGTTCCCGTTCCCTATCCCCTCGAAAATCGAAACTATGCGTGGGCGTCTTGGTGCGTGGCAAAGTTTAATGAACTTCAAAGCATCACCATCACCATTGGCATTCCCATTCCGATACCCATTGCCATTCCAGTACCCATTCCTATTCCATTTCCATTTCAATTCATCAGTGCGGCAAACATCGATTGACGAATGTTTGTTGCTCCTCTCAATAATTCTTTGATGGAATTATTATTGAATGGCATCGATATGGAAATGTCTGTGCCTGTGTTTTGCATATTTATTGGTAGGCAGGCGGGCTGGCAGGCGGCAGGCTGGCAGGTTGGCTGGCAGGCAGGCGTTTTGTAAATGGCTTTTAATTATGGCCCTGGCTACCCAATTCTGACCGCATTTTATGGCCAGCAACAACAGCATGCGCTGCTGCATGATGGCATTTTTCAATTGTCTGCATTTTGCTTTGTTTAATTGTTCAACCGAAACAAACAGAAAACATGTCAAAGGGAGTCCGAAAAGTGTCGACTTGTGGAAGGGGCTGTGCAAAATGGGGGAAATGCATTTCCATTTCCATTGCCGTCCAGGATGAAAATCGCTGAAGGCAGCAACGGCGGCGGGAAATTGTTCAAAAATTGTCCGGTCCGAAAATATTCGCCCAGCCCTTTTGGCGCAAGCAAAAACGCAAAAACAATGCGAATTTGTCAAGCAAATGCAACGCACATGCTCATAAATTTTCCCGGGCGAGTTAGATGGGAAATCCGGGGAAAAAGGGGGCACAGCGAGCCCATAAACAAAAATGTTTCATGCGAAAATGTTTCCTTTTGTGTTGTTCTGTTCTGCGGCTCTATCCTTGCAGCTGTAAATCATGAAAACAGTTTGAAACGCATTTTTCAAATGCCACAGCCAACTAAGAAACTTTCATCACTTTCAGCACCACAGCAATAATTGACTAAATATAATAATCATTCTTTCTCTCTGTTTTTTTGCAGGTAATTTCCACACACTTTTGCGTTTATTAAGTGAAAATTCCGCGGCTCACATAAACCAATTCGCTTGTAAGTAATTTAAGTAATTTGTCAAAAAACAAAAAACGCAGAACACTGTAAGCCTCGGCAGCCATAGAGTTTATGAAGCGAGCTTTATTTTTATTATATGTATTATGCAACAGCTGAGGAGGCAAACAATATAAAACGGCAAAAAATGCGAAATTTTCGTGGTATGAAATTGTTGCATGAATATCCTTTTAGCGCGCTCCTGACGCTTTTATGCGCATTTAACTTTTACGGTTATGATGACGTTGCGGTAAATTGGTTCAGTGGGCGTGCCGCCAACGCCCCCACCCCTGCAATATCGTTGTAAAAGTTAAATTCATTCGAGTCTATTGGAAAACATTTCTGCGAACGAGAAGCAATTAAAGTGAGGCCGTCATTCTTCGAGGATTAATCGGAAGGACTCCCCGCCGAGCTTTCGCTCATGGCTTTTCCTCGCACTGCCACTCCACTTTCACCGCGAATTCATAGTTTGCACATAGCATTTCCACATCGCATACTTGGCAGCACCATGAATGAAATGCACAAACATTTCTCGCCCGCTTGGAGTTGTGCAGCCTCCTCCTCGTAGCGTAAAATGATGCGGAGCCCAGAGTTGTTAATATGGAATTGTTGCAACCCCCCGAGGTCCTTCCCAGCCCCATTCCATTCATCCCGGAACGGGCACAGATAGCGGGCTGGCTGCACTTGTATCTGGCATATTAAAAAGGCAGTGCAGCGAGTGAAACAAACTGAATGAAAAGTTGTAGTAATGCCTTTACAATGATTACGCCTCCTCCCTGGGTCCCTTTGCCCCTGTGCCGGTCCCGGTCCCGGTCCCGCCAACTTTTCAAATAAACTTCGCTCACTCTCTGATCTGCGCCTGTCTGTTTGAGCGTTCATTGCACCCGCTGGCGCAGAAACTCAAACTCAAACTCCGGGCAGCCAGGCGCAGCAAGTGGATGTGCAGCAGAGGAGGAGCCGTGGCAGTGGCGGCAGCATTGTTTGTGCCACGCAGGATATTAGAAATGAGGCAAAACTGCGCTCATTACGCATACGCCCAGTTGGCCTGATATGGCAAATAATCGCGCCCTAACTGCGGCCTTAAAGTGTCCCCTTAAAGCCAGATCGGAAAGCGGCTTAAATGCACCGCTGACTGGCTGGCAGCCCCGGCAGCCTGGCAGCTGCAGTGGAATAAAAACCGCATTTGATATAAAGGCATTGCCGCAGCTTTTCACCCAGCCGCGCCACTAAGAAGAGCTAGAGGAGCCCCGAAGAGCGGCACCCACAGCCCCAGACAGTGGCAGACAAAGCGGCACGACAACCAACTGGCTGCTGGCAGCTTCCCCAGCCCCACATTGCATTCTTTTCCACCCAGCATCACCCCTTCTAACTCTGTGCCTGTCTGTCTGTGTCTCTACATGTGGCTCTGCAGAGGGAAAAATCAACAATTACCCAAACTAGGGGTACGGTTTCCATACACTATTAAGTTTGGATTAATATGCTATAGTTTGTGTCATTTTTGGGAGTTCTTACAGTTGTCATTTGATCTTGAATTTCTCTGCTGCATCCCAGAATAGAAATGTT
The DNA here is from genome assembly GCA_021223825.1 of Drosophila ironensis. Taxonomy (NCBI): domain Eukaryota; kingdom Metazoa; phylum Arthropoda; class Insecta; order Diptera; family Drosophilidae; genus Drosophila; species Drosophila ironensis. The sequence continues at coordinate 1,517,572 of JAJJHQ010008063.1, read as the reverse complement.
CTTAAAATATACATCCCCTCAAATGTTCCTTCCTATACATTAAGCCATTAAACATAATTGAATTGTCACCTTCCCTTTCATGAAATTCAATAGTATAGCTTTAAGGTGAAAGCCTCCATCGCAATTCGTGGTGGAGAGTCACTCGGGAAGCCCAGGGGATTTGTTGCAGTGCAGGGTCTGCCTTGAAGAGTTTTCCCAGTGTTTTCTGTGGCATGCCGACGACGACAGGCAATCCTCCGCCACCGCTGCGCCCCATCCCCCTCTGGAAAACTCCAGCACCCCCTCTGATTTTCCGCACACATACTGGAACATAAACAGAGCACACAAATGCGAACTGGCTGCGCTGCATGTTTGTGCTTATGGAAAATCCCTGCGCTCTAAAAAATTTATAAGTGCGCACATGGTGGAGGAAAAGTCTACATTGCATGCAGGCCGCTCCACGCCGCCTTCCGCTTTTCCTCTTTGCATTTTGCGAAAACTTTTGTAAAATGACAAAAATATGCCCATTAAAATGAGCAAATGTTGGAATTTATGTACATTAGGAGGACTAGAAGAGAAACCGGAGGAGCCGGCAGGCCTCATAAGGGATGCTCTTTTATTCGCCCGTGCTGTGCTTTTTCCGCCGCCAGTTTCAGCTCATTCATCATAAAGGAAAAAAAAGGGAATAATTGTGGAGACGGAGCGGGGGCGTCGAAGAGATAGAAGAACACAAGGATAGCGAGGACTGAAAGGACCTCAAAAGGACGATAGGGCGACGCCGGAGGAGCCGGGAAAACTGTCCTTTCTGGCTGCATTGCTCGGCTTGTTGAAGTCACAGTTGGTTAGTGCAAACAATTAGCGCAGCTTAATCAGATTTGCCGCGGCGCATTAAGGCCTGATAATTCCCTCTGTCCTGCAAGGATATTTTCTTCCCCCGGTCCGCTGGCTGCCTGTTCGATTGGCCGAGGAAAAGTTAACCCCAAAGTTTCTGCTAAAAGAACTTAAAACGCTTTTCCGACTCGGCCGCGGACAAAGTTTAGTCCAACTGGCTGACTGACAGTCCAACAGACCGACAGACCGACAGACAGACTGACGGAAACTTTTCCAATTTTAATGAAAATATTTGTGCAGACTAGTGTACCGGCCAAATAGAATCGGATTGCTTGGATGGACAAGCTCGTATCATTAATATGCATGTCAACGAGCCGGCAAGACCAGAGGATTCTCCTGTGCTTTCCTATCCTGTCCTGTCGGGCAAAAGTTTATGAGAGGATTGTTGTTACCTACGAGCAGTCGGAATACTTGAGGGAAGAACCAAGCCAGCCATCCGCCATCAGCCATCAGCCATCTCTCGGTGTGTTCATAACAAGCTGTGAAAATATTTCCACACTTTTTTCCCCCATTTGTTTTGGCCAGACTGGCCATTCAATCGATTTTCACTGCAGGTCGCTCGCTCTGCCAGGCGTTTTTCCTCGCACTTGAGCAAAACAATAAGCCCGGACCCCGGCCCTGCGCCCTGCGCCCTGGGTCCTGGGACAAGTCGAAGCCAAGGAAAAGTGCCGGGCCAAAAGAAAGCAGAAAAACGATTCTCGCACTTGGCTTCCTGCTGTTTTCCGGCCAACCCCCCCCCTGTCGCCCCCTTGCCGACCCATTGCCGGTCAGTTTTCGTGTTGAGAAAACAATAAGTTGTCCGAACCGGAACAGGATGGCTCTTCATTTTGCATCGAGTTGAAATTCATACATGCGACGGCTATAAATGGCAATCGGCATTTTATGCAACACAATTGGCCGTTTCAATTACATGCATGCTCTCGGTATAGTTTCATTGTTTCGGGCGACATCGTCATCATGAACTTTTAATGAGCTAATTAAGAGCAACACTTTCATTTTCGTAACCGTGCGCGTGCTTGTCGTGCACATGCCAACCGAAAGTTTTCATTTGGATTTTGGACTTTTTCGGCACCACCTAAATTTGTTGCCAATTAAAAGTTGCCTCCTCCCGGCTCCTGCCGCTCCTGCCACTCCTGCCACTCCTGCCACTGCTCCTCGAAACGAGGTGAGTAGTCTCCTCTCAGCCGGGTTGACAAAAACGAGAACAGGGATCTGGGCGCTGAAAGCGGATTCGAATGGCATTTTAATTGAAATTCCAATGAAGATTCTGCTGTCTAATAATTGAAAGGAAATGCAAGTCACGACTCAAGTTCACAGCAATGAAACGAGTGTGTGTGTGTGTAAAGGATAATGAAAAGAGAATTACATTTTATTAGTTGGAAATTGAATTTGCCAATCGATTTTTTAGTCCGATTACTGGGACAGAATAATAAGGACACGGGGCAGCTCAAGGTTTCGGCCTTTTCCGTCCCTCCAATTTTCTAAGCCATTAAAATCAAGTGACCTAATGTGTTTTGACTCGGCCTATCCGAGGGATATCTATCTAAATGTGCTTGCATTAACTCGTATCTTATCTGCGAAGCAATTAAAATATTAAAAGAATTCATAAAATGGGACAGACCAGCGCCAGCCGGCCAGGCACTAGCCATAATTCAAGTCATTAAAAGTTGTGCGGCGGCCATAACCAACACCACCAGTGAGTGGCACCACCGAAAAACATCACCACCGGCACCAGCCCTGGAACGGGGGTGTGTCTGCAATAAAATTGCCCACCGCGTCTAATTCTAATTTACTGCGTTTATTTGTCGGTCGAGAGCCGGGCTGCCACTTTTTTCGGCGGGGGGGAGGGAAAAACAAGCCCACCTTGAGCTTTGTTCTCAAGCAAATAAATTGGGCAAATTTATGCGCCCAACATTAAAGGGCTGGGTTTTTCGCCTAAGGTCGCCCCTGGCAGCCGCCTCACCTGCCTTGCTCTCGGCTTGTTTTTTTTTTTACCTTTTGGGGTGGCACTTAATTTGGCCCAACCATCTAGGGCCGCCGCCCCCTTCTCTAGGAAAATGAGTTACAAATTTTGGGCCGCTGCCGCCGTCAGTGTTTTTCCATCCTGGTGCAAATTGTTTGCCAATTTGCTTCGCACTTGGTCGGATCCCGGATCCCGGCTGTTGGATCCTGGAATCCCGGCATCCCCGACATCCTCAATTGTTTGTTGTGCACGCGTGCGTGGCCTATGGTTGCCTGGTGCGATAATTGCGTGTTAAAATGTGTGTATCTGCCGGGTTTCATCTTTTTTCGCTAACTGGCAAGAGCGGAAGGAAGTTGGCTAAACAAGCGGCATTCAATTAGGAGCCAGCCGGGCGGAAATTAATCAGCCGCCAGTCGCAATCGCAGCAAAAGCTGCCAATCAGGAAAACTTTTGCCTTTGAAGTTGCTTCGTGTCATTCTCATGCAGCCAAAGCCCGGCACCATTCCCATCCCCATCCCCAGCGAAAGCTCCTGCAATGGGGTCCTTTTTGGGACCCTTTCGGGGGGAAAGTGCAGTGCAGTCTGCCGCCTGACACTGACAATGACAATTAATCAAGCGATAACAAGATGTAAATGCAATGCATTGAATATTTTCCCGCCCCTCCCACCAGATTTTCCCTCGGCTAGCTGAGTTCTTTTCCGTTTTTTCTTGCGCTTACCATTTCTGTGGCCTTGGGGAGGACTGCAGTTTATTTGAAAATTAAATTTACGCCAAATTTGCGCAGACAGCTGGCTGCGCCCGCCCCCCTCCGGTCCGTCAGACTTTCAACTTCATGAATTGGATTATGCCGGGGTTCGTGGACTGGCAAGTTTGGAGCGAGAAGATTCGGGCCATGTTTCCAAGCCGCCGGGGTTTTGCTTCTGCTGCTCCCGAAGCCTGCATAGTTTTTAAGTAGCTGCGTAAATTTTCCTGCACAGATTTGCCGGGGAGAACCCCTGCCCTCTCCCCCATATCTCCGGGAAAGCTCTCTGTCTGTTTTCTTTCAACGCAAAAATTGCCGCCGGCATCGAGCGTCGGGAAGAAAAATGAAATGTTGTCTATGCATGAATGCAGTCGTTGATGGGTCGACTCGAGGGGCGGGAGCGTGGAAAATCTGTGGGCGGCGGCCATGGGGGGGGGCGGGCATCCCTTTGTGCTTACACTTTGCGTACTTTGCATGTACGAACAAACGGTTTAAGTGCTTTCAAAATGTTGACGCTCGCCGAGGATGCTGCTGATGATGCCCGGGAATCAGCCAGGATCGAGCAGGGGCGGGTGGTTCTCCCCCCTCGTACACCAATGAAGATGAATCTATGGGACACACCGAAGGTGGTGGTGGTGGTGGCTCCGACATTCAACATCATTTTATTATCTGCTATGTAAATTTGTGCGCTGCGAAAAAGTTTGCGGAAAGTATTTCGAGTTTGATTTTGAGGTAGCCCTATCCTGCAGCCCCTTATCCTTCGCTTTTCCCTTATCCTGCTGCCAGGATTAGCCGGCCAGGAAGCAGCAAGGAAACCAATATAACCGGAGGGCGGCTATTCTGTGGGGGCCATAATTTAATTCAATTATCGTCGACTTTTCCGCACCCGCTGAGTGCGTCGTTTTTATGGAATTTCTATTGGATTGCCGCTTAAAATGCTAAATTATGTGGCCGGGCAATGTCTATAAATTTAATCGCCTACCTACGAGGATTCATGGGGGCCTGTAAAAAGAATTTTATTGCATATTTGCAGGCGCGAAAAGCCGCCACCGCCACTGCCACTGCCGTCGCCACCGCCGCCACGCATGAAAAATATTCAAGAAGGCTGCTTGCTGCTGCTCGCTGCTGCCGGCCCAAACAATTTGCCAAAGCCGCTTAAAAGCCGCAAGGCGCCGAAAGCTGAGGATACCTTGAGGTCCTGTCCTGCCTTTTCGACCTCACACATGCACACGCACATATGTGTGGCGGCGGGGTCCTTTTGTTTTATTTGCTGCTGCGGAATTCGAGGGAGAAAAGCAAAGCCTATTAGAGACTGCCGGCGAAACCAAGATGGCGCCATATTAAATTTCGCTTTCCTCCGGCATCCTATTTGTTTATGTCTTGACGGGCCTTCTCCCTGTCTGGCTGGCTGGTTGGCTGGTTGGATGGCTGGATGGCTGGCTCTCCTCTCACATAATTGTGCCACAAAAACTGTGCGGCCTTAGTGAAGCGATAAAACGCTCCCCACTCGCTTTTTGGGCCCTGATTATCACAGCCAGCCAGGCAGCCAGGCAGGCAGGCAGCTCCCTCCAACTAATTGTTAAAGCCAAAACTGTGTGACGTCAGCTTTAAGGACCCGGCCTGGTGTTGTCATGCCAAATAAGAACATCTGGCTGGCCCTGGGACTCGCATCGTTCTCTCTGTTCGGTTCTGTTCACTTCTCTTATCAAATCAGGGACTTTTGACAGCTTTTGGCAGCGGAGACATCTCTCCCTCGAAGGTTATATATTTGCTGATATATTTGTTTGTGTGTCGCGTGGATTTATTTATGTCGTCTGCCAACCATCCAACCAACCACCCGGCGGGCAAAGTAATAAATTTTTCACAGAAAAGCAAACAAACTTCAAATCGTTTTCATTAAAAAACATGAATGTGGCAGTTACCAGTCCAGGGGGGCGGGGACAACTTCCTTTTCCTATCATCTTGCGATTCACTTGACTTGGCAGCTTGATTTTGATTTATTGACCTGACAGGTTAAGGCCTGAATTATTAATGCCAATTACTGTGATTACCCGGAGAAGATTGCAAGTTTGGGGGCTCGCTGCTGATGCGACAGAATCATTAACCCAAAGCCGGGGCTTTGTAAACTTTTGTCGGGGCTGGCCAATAATCGCTTGAACTTTCCCCTTTATCCTGCTGCACTGTTAGCGAACTTTAAGCACAATCCAATTAGTTAGCTTTAAAGCCAAGCAACAACAGCGATTTGCCGCAAATGTCTTTCGGGGCACTTGAGAGTGCTTTTATAGCACCTCGCCAAATGGCAAATCGATGGCAATCGCATGAAATGGAACGACCCAACAAAAAGGATTCACATTTTATTGTGGCACCCTTTCAAGCGCCCACGAAAGTTTCCCTTTTCAGAAGTTTAGCTTAGTGAAAATTGTAGAGAAACATTTTGCGGCCACTCGATATCTCTAACTTTTCAACATTTGTGCTTTCATTGCAGGTAAGAACCCAGAAACCAAACAAATCGGAACAATTCAAAGCTGGCAGGCCCACCACACACACACATATTGGCGGAGTCAGGAGGCGCCAAAAATTGGATTACAAACTTCGCTGAGCAGAAATAAATCACTTGACTTTCCATAAATCATTAGCGGACGGCGGGGCTGGCGGGGTCGTCCGTTTTTTGCCTTTTTGCCGGCTCCCCCGGGGTCACGTCTGCCAAAATCAAAAGCGTATTATGCCCGAAAGTATGCAAACATAAACCAATTATGGCCTGGCTGCCGCTCCGCTCTAGTCCCGGCGACCACTTTCTGGATTTTCCCAGTTTTCCGAACTGAACCATTTTAGGTTCAGCATCCGCCGTGGATATCATTGTTATATTCTGCGGATGCTCCTGCCCGAGGGATCCCAAAGTGGCAGTCAAAGGAATCGCTGAAGCATTTAATCAAAGCACGCACACAAATTTACACGCTAAACTGATTACGCGGAAAAGCCAATAATTATGTAATCATAGCCCCATATAATTTTTGACAAAGGTTCGAGAATCGAGATTCGCTCCGGCGGCCGTTTTTCTTCGCCAAAAACGAACGAAAATAAAAAGGTCATCCGGGGATGATTTAGTGACCTCTTCCCGGGACCGAAAACTTGAGCGGCAACTGTACACAATATGCCAGTCGGGCGTAGAAATGTGGAGCAGTTTGCGGTTATTGACCAGGCCAACTGCAGTGTCTGGGCCGGCCAAAAAGGGGGATGTGGCTGGTAGATGCTGCTGCCTGGTGGCTGCTGCTAGTGGCTCTTTTATGCTGCTTTTGAATGGCCCTGGCCAAATGGCAATGGCTGGCAGTTAAGGGCGCAATGGAAGCATTTTCCAACACGCCGTTACTTTTAATTAACTTTGATTTTCATTAAAGAAGCCATAAACACGAACCGAGCGAGCTAGCGAGCTAGCGAGCGTCTCCTGGCGCGCACAAAGTTTCTGCTTTCTCCGTGGCCCACCGCCCATTGCCCATTGCCCACCGCCCAGGGCCCAACCCGCTCCACAGCTTTCTACATAATGATTATGAATCGGATCCAGCGCCGCATGCATTATGCATTATGCATAAACAGTAACAAAAGTTTAATAAAAATTCATTTCAATTTTTAATTAAAATTAAATTTTCATGCCGCTGGGCATCCTGGCCCTCCCGTCCTCCCGCTCATAGTTCATAGTTTTCCTCGCCCCGTCCCGGCTTTCCCCCGCCCAGCAAGGAAATTAATATTTCGGGCAGATATACGAGTACTATATGCTGCTGTGTGCACAATGTACATACGGAGATACAGTCATGCGTGGTGTCCATTTTAATTATGCATAAATGTCTGTCTGCATTTTTTCACTTGCCGGCAAGGATGGTGAAAAGATGCCGGCAATAATTTGACTCTATTTGCACAAGTTTTTCGCCGCAGCAATTTAACCCCGGTGGTGCCGTAGTGCTTTAGTCTGTTTGCCCCATCCATTTTTTACCTCTCGTTACCCGGTGGTTTCCTTTTTTTGTGTTATTTGTTGCTTTTTTGCGGCACGGCCACAAGGTAAATAATTGACCAGGCGACGGCGGAAGCTTTTGTTTGCTTAGGCCATTAGCCCCGTGTTCCTACCGACCGGGCGGTGGTTCGGCGGGTCGGTGGGTCGGTGGTGAGTCATTCAGTCAATTGTTGCATGCAACGTGGCTGGCACACTCGGCTTATTAGTGCAGCTCACTTAAGGCAAACAAAGCCCGAGCTAAACTGTTAATCGCCGGCAACACTTAAGACAAACACGAGTCCCGCCGCAGGAAGTGGGGTTTGGGTCGGCATTTGGGGGCGAGGATACATACACCTTTGGCACGGGGAAGGCGGTGGGTGCACTTGAGCCGCAACAATTGCATGTCGACGGATGGCTGCCCCACCGACCCCGAAAAACACCCACTCTTTGGGGCAGCCTTTGTTCGCACTCAGGACACATGGATGCACATGCACTTGCACCGAAAGCCGGAGAAAGCGGGAAAGTTTAAGGATTATGCACTCGGAAAAATAAGCAATTCCAGGAAAATATTGTCCTTTATTGCATATTTGCAACAAGATGGAGCTTTTGCCAAGTGCATGGAGCGAAAAGAGGAGCCGCACAATGGGTGCACAAGAGCAGCAGCAGACACTCGATGGGGAAATTCACAAGGCACCTCCGCCTGCCGGCCTGCTAATCTTGATGGCCTGCCAATTGCCAAATGCAATTGCCATTGATTGCCGGACCTGCAGACGCAGGGGCAGAAACAAAGGCAGAACCAGAACCAGGAACATGAGCAGGAGTCGGAGGTGGAGTCGAAGCAGGGGAATCCACTTGCAGATCCGAGACCGACACAGACAGGGGCTTTTGTTTGGCTCCGCACTTTACTTCGCACCTTTTCCAGTTGCGAATGCTCCACATGACCGGTGGAAATCTCTCCCGCTTGAGTGGCAGCAGCCACTTGACAGCATAACTTCCATTGGGAGGACAACTCCCGGGATGAGGGCCACGCGGGGCCCAGGATATTCCGTTTGTAGTTTGAAGCGGCCATAAAGCTAATTGAAGCTAACCAGAGCCGCTAACGCAAATGTTGACCAATTACTGTTTTTCCACGGCAGGGAAATCGATTAGTGGCTGTGTTTTCCCGCGCTGCCTTTTTTCTGCCCTCGCCGCTTTTATTTTTTGCCTTGCGGATGACTATCGGCTCAAATCGGTTGGGTCATTTGTCAGCAAATTCGATTGAGTGGCAGTTGATACGGAATATCCGGGATACCTGACAACAAAAACAGCGGCAGATCCCAAATAATGCCCGACATTATGGCCAATTGACCGGGGCGTGTCCGGAATGCAAGGGAATGGACTGGAATGTGTTGTTTTCTGTGTGACACACACTCGCCTCCTATTTATTTGGATTATTTTATTTTCGAGTTGTGATTGCCGTACAACGCAATAAGCGAATTTGCATAAAATCTCAACGTTTGGTGTGCTTTGTAAAACGAAGCTAAATAAACTTGCCATAACAATAACAGCAATAGCAGCAGCAGCGGCATCAGTGGAAGCTACAACGCACTTTGTCATGTTTTATGCATGAAAAACAACATCAGCAACATCAGCAGATGAACATGAGCAAATTGCATACGGAGCAGCGTACGAATGTATTTGCAAATCCAACTAAATAAGAAAAAAAAATATTACGAAAAAAAAAACACTTGGCAAATAAAATGAAACCAAGGGCTTACAGTGGGTTAAGCCGCTCCCCTGGATTCCTGTGTGTTTGTCGGTGTTTGGCTGTTGAAATCATATGCATCGCCCTGCCGTATGCCACATATTGTGTTTGCACTTGCAACCCACACTGAAAATTGTTCCACAAACTGTTTTCGTTATCACTGGCAAATATCAATGCATTTTTTCAATCAACTGTTTTCAATTTAAAGGACTTTACCACCGCTTTCAAATAGAAAGATAATACGAATTTTAGACAGGATCTTCTTCCAGGGAAAACAAATTTTTGACTGAAATTTTCTCCTGGTGCACCCCCTGAATGTTATGCATTTTCGACTTTATGGTAAATCAGATTAGGGCTGCCCCACTCACAAAAACATACACCGATACACATCGGGCTGAGCTCGGCTCAGTTACAATTTCAATTGCAAAAATGTGTTGCATTGTTTTATTGGGCTGAACTTTCAGGACAGACATTCAGTCGGTCGGCTGTCCGTCTGTCCGCACGTCCGTATGTCCGTCTGCGGTGCGTTGCAGTTGTTTGTTGATTTAGCAGTTAGATTTATTGCATATTTGATGCCATGCAACAAATTGCCTGTATGCCACAGGGCACCGCCGCCTCTTTTCTGTGTGAAAAGGCAATTTAATAATTTTTTGTTGCTGCTGCCGCTGCTGGTGCTAGTGCCACTGGTGCATCATCCCGATAAATTATTCTCGTTTTTGGTGCACATTCGTTGAGAGAGCTCTTCATATCGGGCATTCGGTCTGCGGTCTAATATGCAGTTAGTAAATATACATTTTCACTGACGAACGTACGAAAATTTAAATTGCGCAACGCTCCCAGATTTATCCGGCAAAGCTGCAAAAATGTTCACTGAGGTCGCTGCATATTTTTGGCATATTTCCATGTTGACCCATAAATATTTAAAATGCTTTGATGCATTTTACATTTGTATCTCCACTGCTGTCGCCCGATGATTTTGTTCTGAGCAATTTAATTATTTACGGTTTGGCAACTTGGCACAAATTCGGCCCGGGATCTTCTTTGCCCAGGAGATTAGCCGGCCTTTAATGGGTTTTATTTGGAAGGATTTATTCCCCGATGCCTTCTCGCACTTCTTGTGTAATTAGTTTTGGCCAGCAGTTTATTATATAGCATTTCGTTGGTACTTTTGTCTATTTGGCAATTGTCAGATGCGAATGTTTTGCATTTTACTTGCCTGTTTTCTGCACCACAATGCCATGGCTGTTGTTGCTGCTGTTGTTGGCGATGGTGGCACCGGAGCCGCTGCATTTTCCCACTCGCAAAATTACCTTTTTGCGTTCTACCGCTGTCATGTGGCCGCTTTTGCCCTGCCTGTCGCTGTTGTCGCCGCACTTAATTTATGGCATTCGCTGTTGCCACACAAGAGAGACCAACAACAACCACAAAAACAAGTAAAATCGGTGTAGTCGAGATTTCTCGACAACGGGATATCCTGTAACTATTTGCATTATCAATTAGTTTTTCCGTCATTGACACTGAGAAGGAACGGCGATCATATTTGTTGGCCGTATCTTCATTGTTTGTTGTCCGATCTTTGTAAAACTTGGCACATGGCTAGATCTTAGAATTCTTAGCTGTGAGCCAAAAGATTTGTATCTATTGGTCTAACCAATTCTATCTCGGAGAACGACGGAGAACGACGTGTTAGTACACATAGACAGACAGACGGACAGACNCGGAGAACGACGTGTTAGAACACATAGACAGACAGACGGACAGACAGACGGACGAACAGACGCACATGGCTAGATCGACTCGGCTGTTGATGATGATCAAGAACCTCATACCTTATGAGGTCGAAAATGCATCCTATCTGTTACAAACAGTTTTACAAACTTAATATACCATTTGTAAGTTAAGTTACATGGTATTACAACGGCAGGAACAACTGCAACAACTGGAAATTTTACAAATTTTTGGCACACCCAACAACAACAGCAGCAGCAGAATAGCAGTGACAACGGCAATTGCCGCTGCGGTTTGTCCTGCCACAACCGCCCCGAAAAAGTGAGGAGCAAATGGTTGGGTTTTCGGCTGCACCACCCCGAACCAGTACCCGGCACAGGCTTAATACTAACAATGAAATTTGCTAGAATGCCAAAAGCATGCTAAAAACGTAATTACCATAAAATTACCGCCAAAATGGGGGAAGGTGACTTTAGCCGTGACTAGGCTACGTGACTTCTCCGTCGGCAATCCACATTTGATTTGACCCACCTGGCAGGGCCAATACCATTTGCCACTGCAACTGCCCACAACAAGGGAAGCCTTCTATTAGTGTGGTTTTTGACAGTATCGCCATCATCACAGCGTGAAAAAATATGCACTCAATTAATTTTCTGGCCAAAAGTGTTGAAACAATGAAAACAATAACAGCCACACTACTTTTCCGAGCGTGAACAATATTGCCGTATTGTCCTGCGCGTCGTCCTGCGAACGGCAGGGAAGCTCAAACCGAAAAAAAGTGTAAAACAAGAGCATGAATTGTTGACTGAAACTTTCACTTTGGCCAGAAACCGAGAATGAGCCGGAGCTGAGTTTCAAAAAACAATCAGAGAGATGGCAAATTGCACATTTCCGCATGTAAATGCACAGCACACACCCGCAGCAACCCTACAGATAGCCACCCCCGCACGAGCCACCCCCCCTCGCTTTGGCTCATTTTCTGTTTTGGGTTTTATTTGTATTTTTTTTTTTGAGCTGTGTTTCGGACTGGGCTTGCCTCTCATTTCGTTTCGTCAGACAAACAGCTAAAAACAACCGCAAATTGTTGAATTTAATTTTCATTTTGGACGTATTCCAATTTCATCAACTCGAACAGCACCACGCCCCCTGCACACACAATCCCCCCGCTGGAACGCGTGTATGCTTGTATGGGTGCAATCCAACTTTGCTTTTGCCAAATTGCTTTCGCTGCGTATACGTAATATTTGTTAACAGGGCCAAATTAAAGCCAACAAAAGCCAGCGAAAGTGGCAAGCAGATCCAGATACAGATACAGATACAGATCCATGGCCGCTGGCAGGACACCCGGACCCGGATCCGGACATCGGGTAATGTGCAATTACACACTCCGTTCCGGTGGCACTTGCATCTAGTCACGCAAAAGTAACGAGCACATAATTTCTGGGCCACATTTTGGCCGAGATCACGTAGCTGCTGCCACTTGGATGGCGGTTCATATATGACTGCGACATGTTTTGAATTTATGCCGCAGACGTGCAAAACTTTATCGTACGCGCCCCCCTCAAACTATGGCCAAGAATCGAGGCCAAAACTTGATTCGCATCTCGGTGAAATATGGTAAAAACACCCATCCCACCGCCATCCCACATTTCCAGGCCGCGGGAGCACTTGATCGAGTTGCTGTCCTGGGAATTGCACCAATTGGCCAGCCGTCACCTTTTGTTGTCGACACCTGGCCGCCGTAGTTTTACCTTTGGCGCGTATTCTTTATGGCCATCGATCAATTTAATAATTCTTTTTCGACCAGCGAAGCGCTGACGTCCATCAATTTCGGGCCGGGGTAATGGAAATTGGTGGGGTGTGCTGAAAAAACCCTTTCCCAACAGATGCTCCATTATGTCGCCTTTTTTCTCGCTTTTCCCTCCCCCCCTCATGCCTTTCCGTTTGCCTTTTTTGCCGCCCCTTATATTTTCGCTTTTGTTTCACACGAACGATTTTTTCCATATGGCCGGTGCGCGTGGAGTGTGTCCTTGTAATTTATTCCTGTTGAGTGCCATGTGCGAATTATTGTCAGCGATTTGTTGCAAATTTAAGGTATTAAAAGGCTTCGACGAGCAGCCAGCCACACTGTCACACTGCCAGTGGCCAAAGGCAGGGCCACACTAGCTAAATGAAAGATAAATGGGCTTCTTTTCGGGTCGCAAGGAGTTTGGGGGCATAAATTCCCCCACGGAGTTTCCCTTTGGCGTTCGCTTTTCCCGTGATGAATGTTCATTTGTGGATTGTTAGCATTTCGATTCAATTACAAAGGGAGACTGAGCCTCAGCCCGAGCCCTAACCAAAGCCAGAGCGTGAATCTGAAGCTGCGCCAGGGTCAGGTAAATGCGCAAATAACAAGCAACCCTCACCTAATGCATAATTTATTTGCCTGGTACATTTGGGTCGCAGCATAAATCAGGGCCAAAAACAGCAACAGCAGCAGCAGCAGCAACAGCAGCAGCGCAGAAACATAAAAGAACACAGAACTCGGCGGAGCAACAACAAAAATTATATTATATTCCGTACAAAAATCCGGGCTAACAGAGCTGTAAAACCCATTAACAATTACGCGCTGCGTTTCGGTGTTGTTTTGGATTTTTCCTACCGTTTTTGTCAACGCCGGAAAAAAGGCAACCGAAATGATAACCTAATTAAGTTGGGCCCACCTTTTTCAGGGTCTTTTTTTTCTCGGTTTTTTTGTTTTTTTGTGATTACAAAGCGAAATTAAGCAGGCAATGCGCGACAATGTCAAAAGGCGAAATGAAAACCAGGCCAACAAAACAGGCTACGGCCATGTTTTTCGGCCATTAAAGTTTCATGACAAGGAGTACTAGGCCAAAGCCAGAAGCGGAATCAGAACGAAAGCCGGAGATTCTCGCACACGCCCCTTCGGGTTTCTTTCTGTCGGTTTTCCATGGCTTTTCCTTTGATTCTCCTTCTCCGGCATACGCGTTTTTAATTTCCCAGCAGTTTATCGCTGCTGCTGGCTGCCTGGCTGCCATTCAATGCCATTTCATTTACTTCCGTTTCATTGGCACTGCCCGGCAGCCCCCAGCCCGCCGATCCTGGACCTTCCCTCTATGACTATGGCTATGGCCGGCCCTTTTGGCTGTGGCCTGTAATTGCTAATATCCGCTTTTAATTAAGCAACTTCCTTTTCAGCATTGTGGTCTCTCGCCAGCCATCTCTGTCTGGCTTGGGGTTTCTTTTCCGTTTTGTTCAAATATATGTATATAGTATAGTATGTATTTAGTATTTTGTGGGCCCCCCGGTTCGCTTCAATTCGGCTTGCGTTGCCTTTTGGGCTTTTGTGCATACCGAATTTCGTTTGGGTGCGCTTTTGACCCAAAACTCGAGTCTCGAGTCCGATCCGGGCCTTTGCATTATTTACATTTTCTTTATTATTTCCCTTTTTTTTTGTGGAGCCGGCTTAAAGAGCCAAAAATCGAGAACAGAGATTGAGATGGCCTTTAAAGGGGGGCTGCTGCGTGTGTGCGCCTCAATTAGTCGGCTGGCAGCAGCGGCATCTATGGCAGCGTTTTTGTAATTTCGAGCACTTTTATCTAAATAACCGCATTCAATGGTGCATGCAGCAGAGGGCCGGGCCGGGCCAACGCCAACAACGGAGCTGGATACCAGCTGGCCAATGGTCAATTCTCGATTCTCGTTTGGCAATAAAGTTTCACGGAGCATATCAATTGCCGGCCCTGCGGCTCGCGCTGCCCAGAGCCACCCAGAGCCACCGCCCGAACGTATGCAGTGGAAAATGTGTAAAACGAGCCAAACAGCAAGAGAAACAGAAACAATGGCTATCTGCAAAAACAGCCACTACACCAGTGGCAACCCGGCTTGATTGGGGTCAATTCAACATTGCAACAACATGGCTAGCCTCCACCCAACACACAACACACACACGGCCGGCGAACTGTTCGATTTTTGCCGTCTGACATTGTGGTTGTTTTATGCCCTTTTTTTATTGCCTTGTCTGCCGGTCGGTCCGCCAGTCTCCGGCTCCTCTCAGGCGTTTTGTTGTTCAATAATCAACACCCAGGACTCGAGGCGGGCTGCAGCTGTTGCAAATACAAGAAGAAAAAACACTGGCTTAGTTCGCCTGCAACGGAGGAGGCCTGCATTTGCGGTTAAAAAAACAGACAAAACACACACACGATGCACACGACGGCAGACAGGTGAAAATTGCCGCAAAAATACCTGCAAAAAGCGGCCAGCGTTGGGGGCTCCTTGCGGATTTAGAATCGTAAAAAAGCCGCTGCGAACCGGGGCCACAAATATGGACACGGGGCGTATTGGTGGCGAGTAAACAGCGCATCGCTGCTTTTGCTTTTGCTGACAGCACACCAAGCCCATGTTGGCAAATACATTTTGAATGGTCCGGTGTCAGCGACAGCCAGTGCATTAATTAAACTTCGACCTCTTGCAGCCACCTCCTGGTGGCCTCGGCCTCGGCATCGGCCTCGGCTGGGGGCTCTGCATTGTGTTGGCACTTGAGCGCCAGAAAGTAGGCTCAATCGTATTGCCAATTCCGTTTTAATGGCCAGTGCAGCGCAACCGTTTGTGTGTCGATGTCGGTTTCAGTTTCGTTGGCACTACAGCAACTAAGCGGCTTAGCCAAGCTGTTGTCGGCCAACTGCATTCAAAATGCAAAAGCCCCCCGGCAGGAGCCCCGCACACACAAGCTCAAGCTGTTGCTAATATTTTTTGGTTGTGCAAGTGAATTGAATTTTGATGGGCATTCTGGATTTCAGCTGTTAATTGTCGGTGCTGAATGGTCAGCAACGCCACCACCAGTTGCTCTGCAGCAGGTTTATAGCCACTACAATCGGCTCACACGCTATTCCATGGCTTCCGCACCTTTGCCGTGTATGCTTTCCTATGGCATACTCGCTTCCTTTCTTCGGAGGGTTGCCCTGGCAGTAAATCTGGCAAATATAAAGCTGGGAAAACTGCAAGCTGATACTCGTACTTTGGCCGTGCACTCAAGGAAATCAATGGACAGAAACTGCCTTCAGCCCGGCTCCTGCCGCCATATGGCGGTGCCACCTGTTGCTCCGCCCCGCTCCTTTGCTGCGGCAATTACTCAGGTTTACGATTCATTAAATCTTTATGTCGCCGGCACATAATGGATTAAAAACGAGTGCTGATGAATGGGAATGAGAGCCATTGTGGCTTTAGCATTTTGTTACACCATTTTCAGGTGGCACCTCCTTCTCGTACTTTCTTGCTTTTTGCGGTGTCCTTGGTTAAATGGAGTGCAACTAATGGCCACTTTTATGGGAGTGCCGGCTTAAAGACAACGGCCAGGCCAACGCTTTAGTCGGCCCCCTGTCCGCCCTGTCCGTTCTGTCCGCTCTGTCCGCCGGCGATAGAATTGCAAATGCGAACTGCAAAGCGGTCAAATATTTGCCAATTTTTGGATGGTCGATGTCAACTGCAGCATTTGTCGCAATTCTCGCATAAATTTTGCACGCCAAAATGCAGGCGCTTCCCCCGCATCCTGTCGTCCTGCCGTGCCACCATCCTCTATGCAAATTCCATGCTCGTATACACTCTCGCACTCGCCCGCACTGCGTGTAAATGAAATGTAAGCAGTGTCGCATATTTCATGACACGCTGCATAAAATACAATCGTATTTTAGTTAACGAACAGGCTACAAGTCCGGGTTGCCGGGTCCAGGATCCTGCCCGGGATTGCCTGCCTCGCTGCCAAATGCAAATGTATTCACAGAATGTACTCGAGCTGGGGCAGGAACAAGGGATAACTTTATGGCCATGTTCCTGCTATCTTATCCTTGGCGCTCTTGTTGCGTAATCTCCGGAGCCAAAAAAGGGGAGATGTCTGAAACTTTGGGTACTGCCATTTGTTGGTCGGACAACTTTTGTGGAGCTTGCAGAGCTTCTGCTTCGACTTCTGCTGGTCACACAAAATACTATTAAGCGTGTTGCCATTATTTGATTGTGCCGTCCAGCAAACTTGACCTTAAACTCGGTTGTTTAGTGTAATTTCATTTCATTTGGCCTACTCCCCAAGCGAACTTGTTTGACAGCAATTAACTTTTCGGGGGCACACATGTTGCTAACCATCCCCCTACCCACCTCCTGCGCGGCAAAAATAAAGGAAGCCAAAATAAAAGCTAGAGGGTGGACCCTCACCCATTTCGTCCTGCAGCCCCCGCTTACATTATTACTTTTATCGGGCGACATTGACAGAAAAAAACCTGCTTTGTGTACAAATTTCCTATTTATGTTGGGTCACCTCGCCCTCGCACTCGCACTCGCCCGGTGCCTGGTGGCCCGGCAATCGATGGATTGAGCCGATAAAACCCTCGCTAAACGTAAACCTACAACCTAAGCAAGCACACACGCCGTCTAAATACTTGTCGTATATATAAAATGAAACATTTTTCGGTTTTTGTGCACAGACAAAATGCGTTGTTAAACATGTTTTGGGTCAATATCATAAGCCATGATAGTTATAAGCCACAAAATGTTAGACAAACACTTAAGCAGACACTGAAAGATGATAGTAGTGGTGGTGGCGGCAGGAGGGGGAAAGGATCACGGGGAATCAGCACAAAATCCATTCAATGCCATAATAGACACAGCAAATGTTCCACCTTCACCCGGGTTCGGGGTTTAGGGCTTTCGTAAGGTTTTGCCGTAAAAATGAAAACCACAGAAATTGCATTTTTCGTCTCGACAGTTTTGTGGGCTTCCTATGGCACTCATTCCTGCGGCCCGTATGGGGTGTGTGCTTATTTTGTCATTTACGTGTATCCCTTTTAATGCGACCCAAAAAATTAGTTTTTATTGTCACACAAGGACAGCCGACAGGCGGCAGGCGGCCCGGGCCGGCCATGTGCTCAGTTATTAAGCTTTTGTCTTTATTTTATACGTTTTACAATCTCTGTGTCCGCACGAGGACAGGGATCAGGATCCTGGATCCTGGATTCTGGCAGCCGCTCTGTGCGCCCTCCGAGTCCTTTGCGATTGAATGTGTGCGCATTTTGTGGCTGCCACCGAATGTGTTAAATAATTTCATCGTCCCGTCTGTGTGGGTTTTTGGTTCATGGCCTATGATTCCGATTTCGATTTCGATCAGAATGAATGGAGCTTGTCCTCAAAATGTAATTGCCTACTAAGTGGATGTAGAGTTGGCCTGCACACAATCGATTGTTTTGCTTCGGAGTTCTCGGCTCTTGCATTGCTTTTGCAGCTGGCAACTGGCAACCGGCAACTTGCAACTTGCAACTTGCTACTTTTAATTGCAACCAGCCAGTCATGTGCAAATTCAGATTGTTTCTGGCTCTCGATTTTGGCAAAGCCAGACCAAGCAGAACGAGCCCGATAAGCCGGGGCCGGTCAAAACTTTAAAAGCCACCCAGCGGTCCCTTAAAGCCCAAAATATGGCCCACAACATGCGAACACTCTGCTGTTAATAAAGTTCAATCTCGCTTACACCACGAGAAGCAGGCGAAACAAAAAAAAATTATCCAAGACGACGGGAATAAAATGCAAATGACATTGACTTTCGCGGAGGGCGCGAGCCGGCGAGTGGAGCGTCTTGAAGTGCGTTAAATTTATTTATTATCATTGTCAGCGTCATCATTTGGGGCAAAGTGTCATTTAGGCCGAGCCGAGGCGGCAACATGCCGCAAAATGACAAAACGAAGCCGAACGGAGGCAACAACAAGAGCCGGCTGCCGCAATTTGCCTCTGCCGCACAAATAACATCAAGTTCAAAGCTAATGGCTGGGGCCGGGTTTGGGTTTGGGTTTGGGTTACGGCACCGGCTTCGGCTTCGGTTGGGGGATGTTACTGAAGGACCCCAGGTCCTTGGCTCGTCCTCGTAATCGAACCAAGGCAGGCGGTAGGCAGGGGCCAGGCAGGCAGGCATCGCCGAAAAAAAACACTGAAATTGTAACGAAAGCGAAACAAGCCGGGCCAACACAATGCATGTGGCTGGCAGGCTGGCTGGCTGGCCTGGCCTGGCTGGCAAGTGGAAAGTGGCAAAATGTTTGTATAGTCGGGGCGAAAGCAAAACCAGAAAATGGGGTATGGGCTTGAGATGGGCTGCGGATGCGGATGCGAATGCGGATGCCAGTGGTGGAGGGTTGGAAATAATGTACGCATTAATTCCTCATTTAAATTCAGCGGCGCGTACAACGCATTAGTTGCCCCTCCTCTCCGCTACCGCTTCACTGTCTTTCTACTACTTTTCTGCTTTCTTTTTTTTCTGCTCCTCTCCTTTCGGGAAGGGAGCACACTTTTCCGGGAGACACTTTTCCGGGGCTCGCCTTCGAGAGCATTTCGATTGCCTTAAAAGCAGCGGCGAAAGTGATCGTCTTCCTGCCGCCGCCTTTCAAGGAGGCGACCAGGCGAAGGAACTACTTGTGTGCGGAGCAGTTGGCAAGTTTCTTCCGAAATTAGCATAATGCCAGGAATTATGCAATGCTTTCCCAGGACTCTCAGCGCCAGCTCCAGTTCGCTGGCTTAAGTGCACTCTCAACCCGAAAACAAACAAACAACTGCAACTGCCACTGCCACTGCCATTGCAACGGCGGGGCAGGTCAAGTAAATCAACGCATTACACTTTGTAATGTGAGGGATGGCCGGGGGACGAGGGACGGAGGACGGAGGATGTGGAAAGTTGTTTGGGTGTAAGTGCAAATGCAGTGATAATGCCAATAATTCAATTATCCTGCTGTGTCCTGTGTCAGCGCACCACCCGCTGCCCGGGCCGCGCGTCTCCCTCGGCGCTGCACTGGCTTATTGTTATTGCCAAATCGAGTGACTAGTGACTGGCTGATATTGTTGCTGCTGTCCCAAGATTGCAGCCACTTTCTGCTGTGGCTCCGCTTCGCCCCGCATTAAGAAGTCACTTAGCCGACAGCCAGATAACAAGGAGCAGCGCCACGGCAAGCTTCGACTGCAGGACGAAGCTCGGTGGCGCAGCAGGACGTAAATTGAAAACAATAGTTGCAAACCGAACGACACACGAAACGTATCAATCTGCGTGTAATCTCCAGGCAAGCATGTATTTCATGGCAAAACACCACACGTCTTTGGATGATGGCTCCTGTACAAGTGACCAGAGTTTGCGGCAAATAATCCTTTTGGCTTCTGCTTTTATTATTTCACATTGTTTTCACATTAAAGCCATTACTCAAAGTTTCGTTTTTGATACATTAGTAGGCGAGATGGATGTGTACTGTTTCATTATGTGAACATCAAACAAATGAGAATACAAGCTTATGAACTTTTGTTGCTTATTTATTCGGAAATATCAAAAAACAGTGGGAGCGAGCTTCGGCCTGCGAACTTTTTCAACTGGCGCTTCTTAAAAAGTCCATTGGCGGCTTAAAGTGCTTCCTTCGTTTCCACTTCGGGCGGCATTAATTGTCGGCATAATTTCATTACGTTTCGTTCATTAAAACTTTCAAAATGGAAGCGGAGGCCACAGCAGACACAAATGGAAAACGGAAAAATGTTCGTAGCCCATTTCCCCGGGGGTGAGAGCTTAAGAACGACCCATCCCAGTCGCCCGGACTCATTCTCCCTGGAATTATGGCTCATTAAATGACATAATGCAGGCGGCAGAGGAGACGCCGAAATTGTATTTGTGTGGCGTGCTTTTCGGCAGCGACAGATGCTCCTTGGTCCTTGCTCCACAGTCCTTGGAGTCCTTAGAGTCCTCTTCCGTTCTGTGCTGTTTCGGTTGGCTTCTGTTCGGCTGGCGCTTGTAACCGCAGGGCGATTGCCGCCCGCTGGCGTCGGCTAATGTCTTTCTAATACACAGACACGCACCGAAGACGTACACACGAAAATCGCAGCGGGACATCCAGGACTCTTCGCATCCAGGACATGTGCCGCATAATAGTCTCTGCTTGATTTTTCCTTCGGCTACAGCTTCAGCCCTGCGGCTGCGTATGTGTTTCCTAACTGCCGTTGCGTCTTTTTCAATTACACACATAATTAAATATGTTCCGCCCACTGCCGCCGAGGACCAGGCGGGGTGGGGGCGTGGCATCCCGCGGGCATAGCCCCCAAAGAAATCTCTATATTTGTGTGTGCGTGCGCGGGGCAAGCAAATACTCCAAATCTCTCCCAATTGTGCAATATTCGCCGCCCTGCCATCACCCCGCCATCCCCTGTCATACCGCATTTGTAGTCTTTAATAAACATGCTGGATAATTAAATTTAATCGCATGCTTTTATTTTACATTAGCATGTGTGCCCACAGCCACTCTCGCACACCTCCCACTCCCCATAAAATTGCTGCTTCGTTTTTTTTTGGATACCCACACCCCCCGGAGAAGAACAGACTCTATTTGCTGTGGCCAAATTCAATTTGCCACCAAAGTCCTGGATCGCCCGGTCCTTGGGCAAACATTTCATTTCATCCTGTTTGGCTCAAAATTTTATTTGCTCCTGCCACACACAATGAGAGTTCTCCTCCCCTCTACCTACTACCAAAAACCTACTACCTACTATATACTCGTATATGTATTTTCTCTTGAGAACTCAAATGCTCTAGACTAGGCAAACAATTTGTGGTTAGATAATTGCAAAAATTTAAGGATTTCGTTTCGTTTGGCTCGCTTTTTTGTGCCATCTCCTCGTATAATTTGTTTAGCCAAAAATTGTGTCCGGGGGCGGAGGCAGGTGGCAGGAGATAATCTGTGAGCCAATAAATTTATGCCGAAATATGTGGCGCTCGGAGCGGAGCAGGCTTGTCACAATCCGGGCTCCACTTTGCCGGGGGATATAAATACAATTTGCAGGTTTTAATAACCGCAGCTGTCACCGCATCGCCTAAGTGCAGCGCATAAACCAGCTCAGCTCAGCTCCACTCCAGTTAAAATACAATTCCCACTCCCGACTCCCATTGCCAATCCTGCCAAGCAAAAAAGTGGCAATGCGAAATGGAGAACCGCAATTTGAGATCAGAAACAAAAATGGTAGCACTGGCAGCAGTGGCAGGAGCAGCAGTGGAATAGAGAACGGAAACGGAAACGAAACATAAGGCAGACGGCGAATAAACGCCAAGGAAATGAAGATTTTTATGTGGCCCAAAGTGGAGCAACATAAATTGCTGGCAAAAAGTGCGCAAAAGTGTTTTTGTTGTCACCCTAGCACGGAAAAAGAGGAAAAAGGCACCTACTACTTACTCGCTACACACATCTGAGGCGGGCAAATAAATTTCTATTAAACACAAATGAGCAACAAAAAAGTTTCTTAGAAAAGTTTTATCCCCGCCCACCCACACACACGCGCCCACACACACATACTCGCACACACATCAGTGACAGAAAAATGTTTTCTTCCTGCCTGGAAGGAGAGAACTTTGCGCCAACAATAATTATGTTGATTACAACAAAGAGGCAACTTTTGCCCTCTTCAATCTGCTGCTAAGTGTTCTTCTTATTTTTGGCCCTCATGCCGAAGGAGCCTTACTTTTCCACTTTTCCACTCCCGACTTATTCTTCTTCTTCTGGATGTTGTTGTTAAGGGCTTAAGGCCGTCAATATCCACGTTGTTTACGGCGAATTATGGTTATTATTCAACGTTTGGCAGAGCAACCGAATACACCACCACCGCACTGATTATATTCGATTAACGCATCGGAATAATCTGTGATTTACACCCCCAGGGCGTTGGGTATAACACAACAATAATCCCCCGTTTGGCATACTAAATTTCTGGTTAGCAGGCAGTCGGGTGCCAATGCACATTTGGAGTTTTCAACTCGCTCATAATCCGAATATTCACCTGCCATCGCCACAAAAGTGTGCTATATCTGCCGTGTGGTTTCGTATTTAATTAAAATCGTAGCATTCAGCTGTTGAACCAGCCAGACAGACACACAAAAAAGCGGAAAAACACAACAGGCCAAGCGGTTTCCACAACAATATCTCATTATACTAATTGCTAAGCGTGAGATAACGCATCACAATTAGCTTGATAATTATGTTTTAACATGGCGAATACGGTTTGGGCAAACAAAAGCTGGGCTGACCAGCGGGGGAGGGGCTTTCGGCTTTGTTTTAATAAATTGGCCAGGGCTTGAACTGCTCACCCGCTGGCCATCCATCAGGTGTACGAGTATGGTACTTGCTTTTTGGCGGAGAGCTTTGGAAACAGCAGGATGGTGCGGGATCCTTGTTTGCCACCGGCAATTTGAAAGTCGCGTCTAATCTTTTGGCCTGCTGGCTCACGTGATTTGTTTGCAGCATCGCCGGAGCAGCGGCGGTGCATAAATCAAAATGCCATTTTTGATAGCACACACCTCCCTTGGCGCTCCCCCAAAAACAATATATCAAATTGCTTTGGCTTTGGCTTTGGCTCTGGTACTGGTACTGGCTTTTGCTTTCGCTTTCGCTTGCTTATGCATTGCGCGCATGTTACATTTTATTTAGATTCCTGCTGGAAGATTGCAGACGCTACTCCTGCAGCCTGCAACCTGCATCCTGCTTCCTGCTTCACGCTTCCCGGCTTTGTCTGAGTGAAAAGAAAAGCAGGCAAATGCAGCAGCCGCCCATTAATCATGGTGGCAACGTGTTGAGGGCCACAGCCGAAAGTCTAAGCCGCTGTACCCCCAGCCCTTTGGCGGCCATTATCCCGATTCATAAACCATTATAGTTTTCCCTGTTTTGCTTTGTCCCACTCGCCCTCGGTTTTCGGTTCTCGGTTTGTAAAGGGTTGCGCCAAATTTATGTGTTGCAATTATTTTCTTGAAATAACACTTAAAGTGATTTACGCGGCGCGGGCTCCATGTGTGAGTGCGGAAAATAAAGCTGATCCCGGCAAAATGGTCACTCGACCCTTTCCCGGTTGCTTATTCCGGCTCATTGGCCAGCGCCGTGCCTTTGCATCGGACCCCAAACAAGATTTGTGGCCCATCTCGGGGAGCCCAAGAAAGGTTCCTCGCCGCCTGTACAAATGGCCGGGCAAATTGCCGTTCATGTGTTCGATTTTGCGGGTGACTTAAGCGTCAGACAGGACACCCACGGCCCCCCGACGGCACACCCCCCAAAAAAGTTGATACTCATATTGAAATCGCTGCATCAAAGAGGCGGACCAAGCCAAGTGACCTCGGGGCTTGTTTGCAGTTTGCTGTTTACCGTGTCCACATGCCCGCCCGGCAACGAGTTCCCGAAATGAATCGCCCGAGCAGATCAAAGGACCTTCCGCCCGGGGGACACTGTTTCCCATTCCCTGGATAACGGCCCTCTTTTTCATGTGCACTTAATTGTCGCCTCCATTAAGCGCTCGGAAAGTATGCAACTGGCCATAAATTCCGGGTGCAAAATTATTACCTGTAATTGCGCCAGGCATAAAGCATAAAGCATAATTTGAAATTTATGTTTATGTTTATGCCCGCGGCCAGCGTCCCTAAATTATCGGCTTAATGTGCTCGAAAATTCCGCCAATGTGTAGTCGGCAAATTGAATTGGGTCGCCCTCCATGGCTTCCATTAACCTTCCTAATGGACCAACTTTCATGAACTTTTCGCTTCCTTTCTCTTCCGCTCTTCCAGACCTGCTACGAGCTGGAGCGCTATCTGCGGGATGAGCCAAAGATGCAGAAGAAGATACACAGCCACCTGGACACGGCCTGGGACATATTCTCCTCACCCTCCCGCCTGCTCGAGGAGCTGAAGATCAAGGAGCAGCACCTGGACACGATCTCTACCACGTCCTCGCTCTCGTCGATTTGCTCGGGCATATCCTGGGACAGCAACGGCTCCCAGGCGCTCAGCTGCTCCGTTTTGGTGAAGCAGGAGCGCATCGACGAGGAGGACGACGACGACAAGTTGAGTGGCCTGTTTGCGGCGCCGCCATCGGCGATTTCACCCAATCCCAGTATCGGCAGTGCCGGCAACATGACGCCCACCAGCAGCACCAGCAGCAGCAGCAATAGTTGCAGCAATAGCATCAGCAATACCAACAGCAACATCATTGCAACTTCCATGAGCAGCCTGGGCAGTGGCAGCACCATCACGGTCAGCTCGCGGAACAGCTCAGCGCCGGCCATTAAAGTTCGGGTGGTCCAGCCGAAATTTCATCAGGCCAGCCGGTTGCACCTGGGACATGTGCAGGATTTCGTCCTGCCCACGCTGACGCCGCCCTCCTCGCCGGAATCCAGCCTGCGCAGTCACAACTACCCCCAGCAACTGGAGGCCAGCGATCTGGCTGCGCTGATACAACAGCAGCAACACCAGCAGCAGCAGCAACAGCAGCAGCAGCAGCAGCCGTCAAATCCGAGCAATCCCACACCCGCTACAGCAATCCTGCGCCTGACCAGCACAGCAGCCAACCCGAGCAATCCCACAATGACGCAACTGCAACAGCAGCAGCAGCAGCTGGCCGTCCAGCATCTGAGCATACCGCTGCAGGCTTTGGGACACAGTGCCCAGACCCAGCACCCCAGCAGCTCCCCAAAGAGCACCAGCAGTCTCAGCAGCAGCAGCAGCAGCCTGAGCAGCAGCAGCAGCAACAGCAGCATCAGCAGCAGTAGCAGCAACAGCAGCAGCAGCAACAGCGAGCACAGCAACATTCCGCGCAGCACCATCGTCCGCCTGACGACACCCAATGGCAAACCAGTGGCGGCTGGCATCAGCCTGGCCCGTGTCATTCAAATGCAAAACAATGGCAATGCCAATGTTGCTGCCGTGCTGAGTGCAGCGGCCAACAGCAGCAGCAGCAGCAGCAACACCAGCAGCAGCGCCAGCAGCAGCTCAGCGACACAGCAGCAACAGGTGCTGTCGTCGCGGGCGGACAAGTCCTTGAATGGTGCGTATCCCGGCAGTCACTTGACCCCTTTCGGACCACCAATTGATGTCTACATGTATGATTGTTTTTCTTCACCGGCAGGCTCCTCGAAATCGCATCACCCGCGCCCACATCACAGCGATCACAGCCCAGACGCCAAGCGCCGGATACACAAGTGCCAATTTCTGGGCTGCAAAAAAGTCTACACGAAGAGCTCACACCTGAAGGCCCACCAAAGAACGCACACAGGTGAGTGAATCGGAAGTCGAAATAGGAATGCATCTGACAGGGCACTCGTTCCGTTCCCGCCGAATTGCCGGAACGCTGTGTCCCCACAGCAATTAAAAGCGTGTGGTTGCACTGCAAACAAACTTATATATATTTCAGTTGTTAGTGTGGAAATATCTCAATTGGTTTGGGGTTTTTCCTTAGTATTTTCCAGAAACTTGGCAGCTAAGTTTAAAGCAGGTTGCTCGTTATAGTCGTAGCAAAAGAAAGATTCCTACCGAAGCGCCTTTTATTCCTTGCAGTGCGAATAGAGAGGTGCACCACCTGAGATTTACCCACCTGCGGCCGGGACAAAACTCACTCATTCCGCCGGTGTTGGCCCAATAAATCAGAGAGCTGCGACAACAATGTCCCCGACAGAGTCCTTTGGGACAGGCGGGAGTGACATGTTGCATTGTTTGCCCAACACTGTCCAGTGTCCCGTGCTCCGTGTCCTCTGTCCGTTGTCCGTTGTTCACCGTCCGTTGTCCGTTGTCGGAGCTCGGTCCTCTGTCCACTTTTTCACAGGCTTGCAATTGCGTCGAGGAAAAACATGCAATGGGCTGGAAGAGCAAAAGGGCGGAGAGCGGAAGCGCAGAAGGATCATCCGGGGTATCGGGCACCGGCAATTGGGCACCAAAAACAACCTCATCGCCTGACAGCAGACGATGCTTGAAATTTCAATAAAAATCGCATAATTCAAACATGAAATATTGGTCACACGCACGCAGAGACCTACACACCAGACCGTTGAAATGTAATTTTATTACAACCACATTCGAGCGGCAGAGAGCAAATCTATTGATTCGTCGGATGAGTCCATGTGTGCGTTCACAAGAGCTTTGCCAGCGAACACTTAACCCATAAAATAGAAAACCAGAATCCATTTCAAGTTCTGCCAAAAAAAAATGAAACGGGAAAACCCCCCGAAAACACACACAAACTCGCTCAGAACAACATTTGTGCGCATTCAGTTAAAAATTTGTAGAGCGAGGATTTTCGGTCTCGGGCCGTTTTATGAATTTGAAAGATGCATTCTTTGTTTTTCGGTCGACAAGGGAGGGGATAGTGGATAGGGGCGAGGCCAACAAATCATTTGGCACACACTCAAATGCCAGGCAAATGATTTTGCAATGTCTTTGCCAAGCAATTTATCGGGAAAGAAGGGGCTTCAGCCGGAGATGTGCGACTTTCGGGTAGGAGGCACATCGCCAGGATATTGTCCCACATTTGGATGGGCAGATTTGCGGATTTGTTTACTTATGCATGCAAGTGTTGGCAGGCCGAAACCCGACCCCAAGTCTCATTTGCTGGCCCAGCATGTTTTGCCAGCAAATGAAATTCAGGCGTCGGATATTTCTCACTCAACTCCACAATGGATGCGTCCGTGTGTGCATGGGTCACACAGTGCGGGAATGTTAGAGTGATGGGATGACGGAATGACCTATGGAAGCCAGCAGGCGTAACCATCATCATCAGCCCATAAGCAGGATTCATGTGCAGCCCATCCCCCTAACAGCCTTTGCAATGTCAACAACAAGAAGTTCTTGCGACAGCCGCAGGATATTGTTCAATTTATAAATTTACTCTTGCCCCAGGCCTTGGGGAGCTTAACATTTTAATTAACATACAATTTCTGGCCTCTGGTGATGTTTGCTTTCGCCACAAGAAAGCCAAAAGCTTTTGGTTCAATAAAAATCCATAACAGTCAAAGTTTCTGCTCATAATTTTCAGTTTATCTTGCTGGAACTAAACAGTTTAGCTGCCCATTCTCTGCTTTTTCTATTGCGTCAACTTAAAGCGCAAACTTTGGCAAACTTTCGGCCAAACTTCCGTGGTGGGTGGCTCTTTAAAAAAAAGCCAGCCACAGCCAGGGCCAGGGCCAGAGGAGTATTTAATTAATTACACATGTTCGGCGAGTGGAAGTGCAACCAGCGCCGGCCAGATAGAGCTGAGGTGCGGGCAGGAACCCGGGGAGACCAATAAATCAAAAGCCAAGGTGTTGGCCCGACGATAAGATTGAAACATTTGATTTGGCCCCGAAAAACGGAGTCGGCCGAGAAGAGGGGCAGGGAAAAAAAGAACGTTATGAAAGGAGCCGAGGCGAAAAAGGAAAACGTAATTATTTTAATGATACCATAGAGACCAGGCGAGGTTTTTTAAATTAAAGAAAACCTAATGAATTACGTTTTCTGCATGGCAAATGAAGCGCCGGGCGAAAATTTCATTAGAGCGACTAGATGGAGCATTCTTTAAATGTTGTCGCATTTGAAAGCGGACGCATGCGAATAATTGATGACGAGCTATTATTTAGTTGCCAAACAGTGTCCTTGAGCAGTCTGCGGGGAATGCGAGGGCGGATCGGGGCGGAGCGGGACGTAGCGGGGAATGGATCAGACAGTCAAATTAATTTGATTTGGGTTTTCGAGCGCACTTCCTGCTGCCTGCCTTTCCTGCTGCGGCTTTCGACCATTTCAATTTGCATTTACCCGGGCACCACCATTTAATTAGAAAGCCATTCAAGCACATATACTATATGGCACTCTGCTCGCATTCACATCCAAAAGATATATATCGGTGCAATTGAATATCAATTAAAGCGACGTTCGCCGGAATGAAATCCTCATCGCCAACTTTTTGCCACAAACGATTTCAATTAGTTAAACGCAGGCGGCTATAAAAATGCCAGAGTGGCATGCAACCCGGAGTCGGAGTCGGAGTCGAAGTCGGCGAATAAAACAGGAAAAAAATCCAAAGGAAAATCGCTGAGACGCTGCTGCGTTGCTGCGATGGTGCGCCGCTGAAACCGTTAAGAAAAGATTACAAGTGCAATCAAGTGAAAAGACGCAAACAGACCATAAAAATTGTGTTGAGTGCAAAAGCCGGGAAGGCATCGGCATCGGCAGCGGCATCGAGCAGCTCCATAAAAAGGAAAGCCAAGGAGCAAGCGAAGATGCCTCCCGCTCCTGCTGCGGCTCCTGTCTCCCCTGTCTCCCCCATCGCATGTCCCGCTGGTGCATTCTTTTCTATTGCCGGCTGAAATTAAAACCCAGCGCCAAGTGAAATTTATAAAATATTAACTGCTACTCCTTCTGGCTGCAACTCTCTTTTGGCCCGGCCGGAGCATATCCTTCGTGGCCGCCTCCTTATTGCCTTTAAACAATTTACAAGTGCAAGCTTTATGGCCTGCCACTGCTACTGCCACCGCCAGTGCAGAGCCGCGGGGCCGGGTATCGGAGGAGCTGAAACTATCAATATACACACAGACAAACGGCCGAGGTTAAGTTTTAACTGCGTTCGGCTCAATAAATTAACATGGCGACGTCTCGGCGCGATTGGGGGAAATAAAAGCAGGCGAAAATCGCTTAACCCAGTTGCCAATTGGCTGGCTGACTGGCTGGCTGGCTGGCTTTTTGGCCAGGTCTGCGATCCATCCCGGCTAACAATGTCAGCCCAGATGGCCGGCCATGGAAACTAATTAAAAGCTCGCCCTGTTCGCTGCACTGCGCGCAAAAAGCTTCAGTTTTGGGAGGAAGAAAACCATGAAATTTGAGAGGATTTCCAGACCTTCTAATTGATATATTCAATGGTTATTTAGGGAAATTAAGAGTCCTTTTTGCCCTCTATTAAAGGGTATTGAAGTGGCCCATATCCCTCATTTGCTGGCTTTCTCGTTTCGGTTTCATTTCGTTTTTGGTTTCGTTTCATTTTGCCAGAGCCCTTCAATGGCCAGATAACACGGCCATTTTGGCTGCTTTATCGCAGCTTGCAGCTCCGCCGGAACCCCGCCTGCGCTTTTGCTTTTCGGGCTTAAATGCACTTCAATACGAGACTCTTGGGGGTCGCATCCTAGATCTGTGTGGGCCTGCACTTTGTGCATTTGACGCTGATTTACACAGCCGGCGCACGAGGGGGAGAGTCCGAAGGAGAGTGGTTTTTGGGCAAAAAGGCTTAAAAGGATGGCCAAAAAGTGCCAAAGACAAGCAGCGGCGCTAACGATGTGTGTGTGTGCATTGGTTTATTTATTGCCAATGCTTCGTTCGATCCGCAAACAGTTCTGACAACATGCCAAAGTGCAAGTGGCAGTCACCCGCACACACATGCGCCCCATGAGCGCGAGTATATTCCGACACAGATGCGGCGACTTGAGCAATGGCCAAGTGTAAACAAATGGAAATTAAGACAGCCGGACGGCAAAAGTCCAAGCTCCGGTCAACGGAAGGGGTTGCCTCTCGGCCCGGAGACGGGGAGACGGGGTGACGGGGTGACGAGGAGAGGAAGCAGGCGGCGCGGGAAAATCAGTTGGGGAAATGGCAGGAAAACCGCAAGTGCATAATGTGAAATTGAGCACGGAAATATCACACATTTCCGCATGCATTAAGTTTTAAGCCAAGTATATATCTGCCAGAGTGTGTGTTTGTGTGCTGTGCGTTACAAAGTTTTCCACTCAGCTTTATGCATTTTTCTTGGCTGTCGTCGTCTACTTGCCGGTTATCTCGCTCCATTTTTTCATTTGTATTTTCTTTACTTTTTGTGCGGCCTCTGCTGCTACTGCCTGCTGCTGCTGCTGCTGCTGCTGCACCAGAAACAGAGGCAGCAGCAGCAGCAACGGCGGCAATTTCCTGCCTCGGCTGCTGTTTGTCTTTTAAACTGAAATAATTTTCCCATTTTTCCCCCCTTCTGCTGGCGCTTTTTGTGTGTTTCGGGGGTCTCTGGGCTTGGCGTGTATTTTTTCAGTGTGTCCCTGGCTTTACACCCCGCTCTATTCACAGGACCTTTTCCCTCTCATTCTGGCCCTGGCATTTTTAGGTTCCTCGCCGCTCCTATTTTTCTCCTCTTTTTTTCGGTTTTTGTGTTTTTTTGTGCTTTGTGTGAAATTACAACTTCTGCATTTCCTTTTCCTTTCGGCTGGCTGATTCCAGCCACGGCTCTGTTTCAGTTTCTGTTTCTGGCTCTGACTCTGACTCTGGATCGGGTTCTCTGCTACCGCTCCTGTTTCTGCTCGTGCTCCTACTTCTGGTTCTGGTTCTGGTTGGCTTTTGGCGCTGCTCCGCTTGTATCCTTTGAGGCTTTTGGCACGCATGAAAAATGTTGGCAAAGGACCGCTGTAGCTTGGCACACCGTTGACGGCGGCGGCGACGCAGCGACGCTGGCAGCGCCGCTGGCATCATTCCGTTTCGGTTTTAATTTTACACTTTTTCATTTTTAATTGTCTTAAATTCCTCGCTGTTTGTGCGTTTGTTTGGCCCAAGCTCGTTTTCGCATTTTATCCCCGTTTTACCCCGTTTTGCTCGCACTGTTTACTCTCGTGTTTTACTTTATGCATATTTCTCGTTTTTGCCAACGCCGCGCCGGAGTGCCAGCCAGCCACCGAGTCAGCGTCGAAAAGTTTTTTCATTTGGCAGGCGCGTGCTAAATAAAAAATTTTTCATCCCCTCCCTCCCCCACCCCCAGAGCAGTTTCTTTCCCTTGAGCACGCATATTTATGCGCTTTATTGTTTGTGCTGCAGCGGAGTAGCAGCAACGGAGTAGCGTAGAAATTGCAGCAACTTTTCGTTGCGGTAGAATCAGCATACACGGAAAAATTTGATTCAATTGGCGTAAATTTCAGGGAACTAGAATAATTTCACGAAAAGAATTTCAAGGGAAGAGGAGTTTACGTTTTAAAACAGATCTTTCAAGCTGATCTTTCCATTTCTTCTCCCTCAAGTTGTCCCACAGTGCGAATTCCTTAAGCTGAATTAAAGAAAACGTAACTTTTAATAAGATAGTTCTTGTCTTTAAAAACTAATTAAATACATAGACCTATTTAATGAAGAGTTACCTAGACTGCTCAACAGTGCGTATGCGTAATATTAAAAGCTTTTCAACACAATGCCTTAAAATAAGCCTTAATAATTATTAAAAATTTAATTGTGTTCAGTGTCTCAAAAGTTATAATATTATTAAGCATTTTACACTTTGCATTTAATAAATTAAATACACAGAAACAGTTAATATAGAGTTAGTTGGGCCGCTCAACAGTGCGTATACTAATATTAAGAGCTTTTCAATAAAAAGCCCTTCAAAAAAGCCTTAATAATTAATTACATATTAAATTGTGTGCAGTGCTGCCAAGATTCCACCCTTACTTACCACTCTACACTTTGCATTTAAGTTTTTGCCGGTGCAGTTCATCTGTATCCTTTTGGTAGCAACTTATTTAATAAATGCTTTCGCTTTCCCTCCCTCCCGTTGCAGGTGAGAAGCCGTACAAGTGCTCCTGGGAAGGCTGCGAATGGCGCTTCGCGAGGAGCGACGAGCTGACCCGCCACTACCGCAAACACACCGGCGCCAAGCCGTTCAAGTGCCGCAACTGCGATCGCTGCTTTTCCCGCTCCGATCACCTGGCGCTGCACATGAAGCGCCACATGTGAGGCGAGATCTAAGCGGACAAGGGACTACTACTAGCTGCGGCAGAGCAGGAGGAGGATAAGTTCAGCGGAAACTGTGTGCCATCAAGGAACGATGAAAAACTTGCGTAACGCTAATCAAAACCACTGAAATCTCGGGATTCAGGCGGGGGATAGAACTCACTACAAAACAAAATTAAACTAAAACTAAAACTAAAACAAAAGAAAACATCACAACAACACAAGCACAAAGATGGAAATTCAAGCTCTCTGACTCTGAAAATTGACATTTGTGTTGCCATTATCGTCGCCGTTATTGTTTTCGTTATGGTTATCGTCGTTATCGTTTCAATTGCAAATCCGATTTGTTTCAATGCCTTGTTAAGTGTAAGTTGAAGCTGCAGCAGCGCCAGCAGCTCGATAGAAATTCCCCAACCACAGCTACGTAGGTACATAGCATTTAGCCGCAAGTTCTGAACAAACTACAAAAATTGTGTACAATTTACCAAAGCTAAGCAGATTTCTTTAATAAGTAAAGCAACAACAACAGCAAACACAGCAAAAAACAGCACCCACTAGCAAACAAAACTAAGCTAAAATTAAACACTTGAAAGGTTTTTACAAAACCATATTTTTGTTTTCATAATGTGAACACTGCCAAAACAAAAATGCAAAAAAAGGAAAAAAAAACAATTAAAAAAAAACAAAAAAAGTGAAAACATAAAAACTAGAAAAAATATATATGTAATTGTAAAAAAAATAATACAAATAATTAGGTTCATATGTCAGCGAAAAAACAAACATAGGAATACATATACGAAATGGAGTAAAAGTGCAAAATATGTTTTAAACAAAACAAAACACAAAAATCGTTGAAAATGCTTATTTTCTTAAATTAATTTTAAATGTAATTTAAATGTTGCTTAGGTCTGATTATCATTTCGCCGCACCACTCAATTAATATTAAACTTAATCAAAATTTAAATTAAACTCTACTTGATATTCTTTGGTATTTAACGAGAAAGCAATCTTGTTGCTACATACGTAATTATTTAATTTAATCGAAAGTTTCTCTTATGCATTGCCTAAGTGATGGAAAGTATTACGAGCATATTCTGAAATGTATCGCTAATTTAATCAAAATTTTGTATTCTCGATCGAAACACGAAAGCAAAAAACCTTTACCTTCGACTTAACATACAAATTCTTCTTTATGTGCCTCATTAATTATAATTTAATCAAATCGAGCAATTCCTTGTAGCTAAGCAAATTATTTCGCAGTTGTGTAGAAACTTTGTTAGTTCTTTCATTTACAATTTGATTTGCGTGCTGATTTCTATTTTACGAGTACACTGTATACATATTTATGTAATGTATCATTTCCTCATTTTTGTTTATGATGATTTGTTTATTTTTAATTATTTCTAAATAAAGGAAAGTATGTGAAAAGCGAACGTTTTTATCTTCATTTTTTTGTCTTCATTTTTCGTTTGAACTCCACCAGCACCCTCAGCAAATGAGACGCGACATCAAAGTATACAACGTTGATCGAGAGCGGAATGTACGGACGATTTTGTGCATTTATGCATATCGGTCAATCATTATGGTTTGTGTGATGAGAAATTCTGTGATCCAGAGAACAACAACAACAAAATAGCTAAGGCAATGAAAATAAATGAAAAACCGAAAACCAAAATGCGACTAATCAATTGCAGCACACATGCACTAAAAAGCAAGCGAATGACATTTTGCATGGGACTTTTAAGTCCTATCGTATTGCTTCTAAACTTAATAATAAACTATAATTATATATATATAAGAATGGAGCAAAAAATGAATTTAGCAAAACTCTTGATATATATGTATGTGTATGCATAGGTGTTTATGTGTAAATAGGAAGAAAGTTTGTCTCCTTTTTCTAGCTTTATTCATATTTCATTGATTCGATCATTCGATGGATTAGGATGTTTGTGATTCCGTATTGTAATCGTTATCGATATCGATTGTGCGTGTGCGTGTGCTTGTGCTTTGTGTCATTTGAATGTTATCGTATTTGTATTTAGATATCATCCGATCAATGCGCCACAAAACGAAAACGGAAATCCCTTCCAGTTCCAATATCCCGTTTGGCTTCCAAGCGACAATTGCACTGAACAATACTACTTAATGAAAACGTGACAAAAAAATCCAGAAGGTCTACTACGATGTGTCAAAAATGCTTCAATCAGTTTAGTCTAACTTTTGAGAAAGAATTAAACCCGAGAAACTAACGAATAACAAACAGAAAATAGAAACCCAAAACTAAATATTTTGTATAGAAAACCTTTAAACTAAAAATCGAAGATCGAATGCGTAAGAGTATTTAAATCCTACACCAGATATTGGATAGTCACGAGCGCAGAGTGAGCGTCACTAGGGATATGGAAAAGCCACAAAACCCAAAAATTAATCTATATATATATATATAAATATATGTATTTTACATGCGAAAAAGTGTATTTTAAAAACGAGTAAATTAAACAAAATTATTGTGTAAAAAGGTAAAACAAAAATGAAAGACTGGTCAACGAGGTGTTCCGCGTTTATGCAACAATTGCAAAATAGAAAAAGTAAAGTAAACAAAATATGAAATATATATATTCAAAGGTATATATATATATGAGATTTCGCATAAATACTCTACTCCAGATCGTATGTGAACGGGGGGGATTAGGAGGTATGTTCGTAAGGTAGCACCGCTCCATCAGATTCGGCAGAAAAACAAGCAAACACTAAGCATACGTAAGAGGGAGGGCCATGCCGCGATCCCGCAATTAAAGTTAATGAAGTACGAATTTTAAGTAACGCTGAATGTGAGTCTAGAGAGTACTAACCGGAAAAACTATGCATATATTTTAGTGTCTACACTTGAGCATTTTACAAGGCTGGCTCCCTTGGGCCAGCTTCTGCCAAGTCAGCCGGCAAAGGACATCGCAGTGGGGAGGATGGGCGCGGCAGCCAAGCGGACTGCCGAGGGAAAATCTATAAGCATTTTCTACAGATTTACAGCTGAGCCTTGCACAGAGGCAAAGGCAGTGGCACCGGCAGCGGCAGTGGCAGTGGCAGAGGCAGTACGAAATCTAGGATCCAGAATCCAAAAGCCGGAAGTCGAAAAGTCAGAATGTCAGAAAATGTTTGGCAGCAGGCAGCACACACATAAAAATAAATAAAGTATACTAAAACTAGAGTAAATACATTTTAATTTCGTTTAGAGTTTCGTTTGCAAATGTGCTTAGCAATTTTCCGACCCCTCCCCGGGAAGGCAGCCCCTTTGCCCCCCCATCCCCAACAGCACCGCTCGCTCTCATTCTATCATAAGCGTTTAGTTTAAGCGTAGACTAAATGGCGGAGGGCCAAGCTTAGCGTAGCAGAAATATATATGAGAAAAGGGGAAATGTTTTGGGGGTAAGGCGGAAACCGGAAACGGGGCCGAGAGGGC
This sequence comes from Drosophila ironensis, assembly GCA_021223825.1. Taxonomy (NCBI): domain Eukaryota; kingdom Metazoa; phylum Arthropoda; class Insecta; order Diptera; family Drosophilidae; genus Drosophila; species Drosophila ironensis. Next base: position 1,481,578 of record JAJJHQ010008063.1, on the reverse strand, counting down.
GGGGTAAAACCGTTTTATGTAGACAAATAAGGGCATAACTCGTAAAACATTTTGTGTATAGTTTAGTGAAATGAATTAGTTTAATGTTAAATGAACTCAAAAGGTAAACTACATTTAAAAAGACGAAAAAGAAAACCAACCAACCAAACCGTATAAGTGAATATGTATCTAAGGAAGTACGAGTACGAGTATATACCTAAAGCGTATGGCAGTTGTGTGAATTAAATTTATATGTGTATCTGTCATAAGGAGGCGGCGGGAAGATGTCGGATTTTGAGGAGGATTATGCAAAGCATCTACAAGTTAAGGCACAGCATTATAAATTACAACTAAAGAATGACATTTTATTTGAGCTACGGACGCACGAACGGTTACTAAAAGCATGGTGATGGAATGCAGTTGCAGGCAAGGATATAGGAGGCGATATAGTGTTAGGAAGCTTGAGAGAGGGAGTACTTTTGGGGCGGGGATTGGCAGCAAGTGGTGATTACTTAGAATTTTTAGGATACAACTTGGTTTAGCTCCTTCCTCATTTCTGTAAATGATCGCAATCCCAGACATGCATTCATATTTGATAGTTCTAATCGTAAGGCAGTGTAATTGATATCAAAAGATAAGCAAACCCCGAGAAAAACATAAGAGTATAGAGCGGAGAAAATTCACAAGTTTCGGCACAGGACAAACCAAACGAAAGATACATTTTTAGCTATAAGTGAATATAAAAAGAAAACGAAAAAAGAAAATAAAAAGGTAATTGTATTTAATGCTTGTGCATACGGAAAAAATTCTTAGCTAATAGCAAATAGCAAAAAATCTAATTGTCAGTGTTTAATTACTATTATTGATGTGCATTCGATGTGTGCTAAGTTCACAAAGCAAGCATCCCCTTCCCCACAAAAATCCAACCTGTTTTCCATGTTCCTACCTTGGCAGTTTGCTTTTCACGGGCCAGTGTGTGTGCGTTGGTCTCTGCGGGTTAAATCGACCGGAGATTGTAAAAACTAAATAAAATAGTGCTAAATACCGCATGCGGCGCGAAAATAATTTGAATAACATTTGCAGCTGACTTGAAATGTTTGCATAATTTATTGGTTGATTAACTGAGAGAAATATTAATAGAATTTAATTCAATTAGCATATTTTCAGCCTCGCCCCGCGCGCCCCCTAACCGCATAGATTATATAATTATAGCAAAGGCAAAACGAAAACAAAACAAAAATTATTGATCATTAAACATTATTAATTATTATTACGGCTTGTTTGTTGCGGCTTTTTGTGCATCTCCATTTGGGAAATCATTTTATAAGGGAAACCCCCCATTATAATGAAGGTATAGAGAAATCCAAATCCAAAAGCAGGATTAAGAATCGAAAAAAAAACGGGATAATAGCTGAGAAAACCCGCAAAACAAAAAAAAAAACAAATGAACATTTCTTGTACACTTAGGTTTAGTTTATTATACAAACAAAATAACAGCGGCAGAATGGAGCTACCAATAACAGCTAAAAGTGAATAAGAATGGAAAAACGTGACGGGAGGAACAACCAGATCCATCAACATTAGAAAAACGTTATTTTTATTCTTGTATAAGTATAAACCGAAGGCATTTTTCAACGTATGACAACTATTATTGTACGTAACTTGATATTTTGATGAGAATTTCTGTGAACAAAGCAAAACAAAGAAAAAAAACGAAAATAAAAAACCACAAAAAAAGTGAAATATAGAAAAATATTAAAAAAAACATACCAAACCACCTGGCTTTTGCATTCCACCTGAGGGGGCGATGGAAAAAATTGTTTTCGCATTTAAATGATGTTGATTTTGGAGTGGCAGCTCCCAAAATGGTCTGCATATATTTAGCCTTTGTGATTGCAGGCGGCTCTCGGCAAACAGTTCACATCATTAGCCCCACAGGAATGGGCAATGAAAACAAGCAAACAGCAGCGCATAACTCGAATCGGCTGCAAGTTAAATGACATTAAAGCCCCGCCGGCGCAAGCTGGCATTAATTTTTAATTACACTTTATGACATCACAGGACCTTGGCAAAGTGTCCGGCCTGGCATTGACATTTCATCTGACCAGTCCGGTGCGGCTGGAGTTGTAAAGTATGCAAATTTCCACCGACCATTCGAATTCCAGGGTAAATCACAATTTTCCAGGCGTAATTGGCTTGTCAGTCATTTTCGTCGGTGCGGCCGACTGAGGAGTGTGCTATGCTCCTTTGAATTTAAATCAATTTTTCGCTTCGCAAAACTTCGTTTGAAAAACTTTAGATGGAAAATCGCTTAGACTTTGTTTTAGTCTGCTAATGAAGATCCAGCCAGGCAGGCACACGCCCCGCTGCCTGCCTGCACTGCATACCTATACGAGTAATACGAGTAGTGTGTGCTCCCGTCGAGGATGTGTGAAAGGCTCTCACTAAAGGATGGACAACGACAAAAGTGCAAGCAAGTTTTCCCCCAGTTTTCCCTCTTTTTCCTTTCTGTTCACTCTTTTTTTTTTTTTGCCTTTTGCACATTTCTTTTAATTTTGGCCCGCAGACGTAACTCTTTTATTTTCATGCATTTCTAAAGGAACCGGGGGCAGGACAGGGGCTGGGGCTGGGAAGGTTGCAAAAGTTTTCGTTTTCTTGATTTTGTTGGGCTGCTGCAGCGAAACTTCTAATTACATACATGACCAGCACACAGCCGTACCCAGGGTACGTTGTACATGTACATTGTACATGAGCTGAGAGCAATGCACAGCGAGAAATCTCCGAGCGCATCCCCGCCATGCCGGCCGGGGAATTCGCCTCATCCCTTTCATTGGGCTTGGCCCTTTTTTGCTGCAAGTTTGCCCGCTGCATCTTTATCAAAATTGTTTCTAAAGTTCAAACCACTTTGCGAGCGGTGCGCAGGGAATATGACTTTTAAAAAGTTTTTACCCATCTCCCCCCCCGCACATCCTTTTAAGCCCCCTCCTTTCCCAGCCCCTCGTTCGCCCCCCATTTTCTCGCTTTTCTCCATCGTAGACATGCTGTGTGCTGCTGCCGCCGCTGCTGCTGCCTCCTCTGATGTTGCTGCCGTTGCGGCTGATATGTGGAGCCGTAGCTGTTATGCTGTGCACAACATTTGTAGCTTGTCAAAGTGGCTCAACACGCCCGGCATGTTAACTTATTTTGCTGCCACCGCCGCTGCTGCCTCGGCTAACTTGCAGCAGCTAACTAGGAGCTGGGAGCCCGGAGCGAGCGAATCAAGAGTGGGCTGGGTTCGGGATGGGACATGGCCAACATGCAAGGTAAACACACAGCGTCAGGCACAGCTAGTTGGCTACTCCACCTGATACCCTGCGAGTGCGGGAGGACCACCTTTTCGCACATCCAAAATCGGGCATCGAGCCCGGTTAAATTCCTCTCAAAGTGGCACTACCATCTAAACATGTTTTCTTCAATATACTACCCATAAAATCTTCAATCTTATAATGGGAAATTCTCTTGCTTTTACAGAGGTTAATGATTTCTATTCTATCTTAAAAACATTTGTATTTTTATTCATTCAAGATTTTTGGTATTAAATATTAATATTCAAAAAACGGTATGTTATTAGAAAAGTATTTATAATCTTAGTACAAATGTATTCGTAAACGTTTCCTTTTGTTTTATTTCAAACAGACACTATAGGACTTTTTTTGCAATAACATTTAATATCTCAAGAAGATTATGCCAAGTTTTTGTCAACATTTGTAGTGTCTCAACACGCCCGGCATTTTATACTCTCACAATTTCTCCTTGAACTGTAACTTTAAATTATATTTACACCACGAACTTATATTAGGGCATCCCTGAGTCGCCTCCTCTTTCCATTGTTCCGGCGCTTTGCCGGGTTCATTTGGAAACAAAGCGCTCTGTAGTCGCTTTTTGTATAAATTACAGGCAGAAATTCAGCTCAGCCCGGCACTAGAGTGTTCCTTCATACGTTTTGTTTTCTCCCGAAGAGTTCGTGTAACGTGTTGGGGTCCCGGCTTGGCTGCCGGAGTGTGCATCCTTAAAGTCAGCAGGCCCCAAGGCGCTTTTAGCGCTGACAACATCCCAAACTACCAGCTAGCTGGATGCAGTTTCTTTCATCTTAGCCGCCACGAAATTGCCACCAAATCAATATTATTAGACGGGCCAAAACGTGTGGGAAAAACTCGCACAATTTGTTTGACAAGAGGGGCGAGTGACAAACTCGTGGAATATTTTATCTGCTCACATACGCAGATGAGGGCGTGCCTGCGTGCGGAGGGCGTGCCCATTCCAACAGTAGCAACACGAAAATTATGATTACAAGCAAAGACTGTCATTTGCCATAATATTTGCAGCATAACGATTATGGAGCGCTTTAGCCACGACTCCCACTGAAAATGGATAATAATAAAGAGCTGTTCGGGGTTTCGGCTTGTTTGGGTGGTGGCCCGGCAGCCGGAGGATGGTGGGTGGACCACCCAAGATAACACACATCCAGCGAGTGCCAATGACAATGACATCAACTGCAGACAAGCCCACAGAATGGCACACAGAGTGGCTAAAATGAATGGAGGGTGTGGGCAACGGGAATGGGACTCGAACTACAAAGATGCAGGACCCGATAGGGCCGACAGAATATATGCTATACTTGTATATATGTACGTAGCAAGTCTGAAAAGCCAGTTAAGAAGGTCGTTAGACTTGCAGAGCTTTTCGATTCAAAAATCTGCTGGCTGCAGTGAAGTGCAGACCGCAAAAACAATGAATTGTTACCAGAATGCTAAATTTATTAAAACTAAAGCACTTTACTTATTTTCAGCTTAAAGAACTCGTAATTTTAAAGCTGGGAAAGCTGTCATTTGAAATTAGTTTATCGCTGACAAACTTTATCGTGCATAAGCCTAACTTGCTCAGCATAAATCCTCTTTTTAAATTCCGATGGCGAGATTAACAGCTCTCGGGGCGGAGACATCTGCCAATTGCCACAAAAGTTACAACCCAATGCCTGCAGTTGCAGTTGCCTGCTGCCTGATGCCTGATGCCGGTAACTGTGTAGCTGTGAAGCTGACTAAACAGCTTAGAGGTGCTAATCCAAAGGCGTAGCAAAAATCGCAAAATCAGATGGCAAAGTTGGCCTGACAAACGAACGAGAGGCTTGCGGTGGGGCAGGCCCTGAAAATGCTGCGATGTCATGCAAATGTGGCACGTTTAAATGCTTTGGCTTTGGCAGCTGCCCCAAAACCCAAAGGACTATGGTATCGTTTACCAGACTTGTCTGATTTCGATGCCCGAATTGCCCGCTCACTGCCAGCGGCGATTGCCAATGCACAAAAAGAAAATGCACGTTACTTTCAAGGCTAATTTTGTCACTATTTCTCAGGTAAAGCCACAATATAAAACAAACTAAGCAATGATTACCACAAGTAGAAGGGCTGTAGTCGTGATTTCTCGACAGTGAAGTACCATGTACTTATTTTCATTATCAATTAATTTCCAAAATTTTAATGATTTAGGTGAAATGCCAAAATTTATGGGTCTTCACTGGCATTGGTTGGCCGTATCCTCATTGCTTTCCGTCCGATCCGTATAAAACTTGGCACTTGCCTAGATATTACAGTTTCTAGCTGTAAGCAAAGAGATTTCTATCTCTTGGTCCAACCATTTTGAAGTTATTGCCAATTTGTAGTATCGACATATTCTACGTGTACGCCAAACGCATCTAAATTAAAAAGAATTATGTCTTTAGCTTTTACCATCTCGGAGAACGACGTGTTTATACATACAGATGGACGGACATGGCTACATCGACTCTCGGCTGTTGATCCTAATCAAGAAAATCAAGAATACTTTATGGAGTCGGAAACACTTCCATCTCCCTTTTACTAGCTTAATATACCATTTGTACCTTAACGTACCTTAAAATAATTAAGTTGAAGGCCAAATATACTTAATAGAGCCCACATGTCATTTCTAGACGCGACAAATTTTGAACAATTTATTAAAAACTAGACTGCAAAGTTATTGCCAACATTATTAGCATTGAAATGCAGTAGTGGCTTGCCGCTGCTGAAATTTATTTTCCGTGTGGGAAACGGCAACGACCGCAGGTGAAAAGTTTGGAAAGAGATGGCTCTTTCAGCCTTTCCTGTTTCTGTCGCATTCTGTGCGCCGGAGTGCCGGGTAACTTATACTTTTCACTCTGCTTCTTTTGGCATCTGGCGGCAAGTGCACTTGAAGTGTATCGAATTTGTATGGATTTCGCTTGCAGCCAATAATTTGACACTTGCATCGCGCGGCAAGTGGAACGAAATGCGACGGCGGTGCCGGCGGTGGCGGCGGCAGCGGCGGCGGAAGGCGAACGGAATGTGGCAGAAAGCGACTCTTAAACCGAAAGAGCGAATTCTTGAATAAAAGTTGGCATTGCCGGCACGCGAGGGCGCCATAAACAAGGAAGCTCGCACGAGATTGTGTTACTGTGTGTATGCCACTTGCCACACCAACGGCGAGGGTGTGTGTGCATAAATGCATGTTGAGTAAGCAACAATAACAGCAACAACACGCATACAAACAAACGCCAACGCAATTGTCATCACCATAAAAATAACATAAAACTTTTTTACGACTCCTGTGGCCTGCGTAAGTCTGTTACAGAAGGATTCCCCAAGCGAGCTCGTGGAATAGTGCTTGCTTGCTTGCCCGCTTGCCCGCCTGCTCGCCACATGCGGGTCCTGGTGGTCGGTCCTTTCAGTCCGTTGTGTCCGTCCTGCGGACAGTGGTTGGGATTGTCGCACCACTTCAGGGGCCGGCTAACCGGCTGAAGTCACTGGCTCCCCTCCAGGTTGTGACCCTCCTACTAATTCACATCGCTTATGTCACGGCGGCGAGCTCATTAAAGTTGTATCCGTTTCTTTGTGACGGCTGTGCCGGTGCCTCCACTCCTAATTTTGCTTTAAATGCAACCACCCCGGCCGGCCAACCCATCCAGCCAATAACTCAGCCGACCCACCCTCTCATAATTCTCCGTCTAAATGCCTGTTTGGCGAAGCGTAATTGATAATGCATTCAATTGGCCAGCCAATTTGCTAAAGTGCCTAAGTGAAGTCGCCCCCGCCAGAAGTTAACAGTGGGCGAAGGCCAGCCTTTTTCATCGCCTGGCTATAAATATTCGAATAATCTTGTTATTTTCATTAAAATGTTAAACGACAGTAATAGTAAATTGTAATTAAATAACGAGCATTTGCCAATATAATTAATAAGTATGCATATTAATTGGGAAGATTCGAATATTCTTATATAAAATTTGTGTTTGATATGCTATCATAAGATTAGGGAGGAATTGTTCTCATTTTTATAGCTGGAAGTTTAAAAATCTGTATCTGAAAATATAATTATAAATAGAAAATCCAAAGAACAAGTTTTTAAAAACGTGTTATAGCTCATAAAGTATGTTTTACCATTACAATGTGAAGGACCTCCACAAAAAACCTTTAATTATGGTCGCTTGCAGAAATAGTTTGCAAAAAATCATTTATTTATTCATGGGTTTTAGAAAAACCTATCATTTTTTTAGGATAAAGCCTTACTCGTATAATATCTGATACGTATACCTAACACTCTTGCTGATTATACAATTTTTGTTGGGCTTTCCATCGCTTTAGGGACACTGTGCCGGCGGTGCAGACTCTCCGCCACTTGGCAGTTCCCTGTTATTGGCCGTTGTCAGTGCACAGATTTAAAATCAACAACAGGCGAGCGACAAGCGACAGCAACAACAAGACCAGCATGCACAGCAGCGTCGAGCCGGTGCAACAACAATGTCTGACCGAAGTCAGGCGTACACTCATTTGCACTAAAAGCGGCATAAATATAAACAGCCAAAGTCGGCAAAAAGAAAGGCGCAGACCGAAAATGCAGCAGGGGAAAAAAATAGGGGGAGGGGGTGAAAAAAAAAGAGGAAAACCCGGAAAAAGTGCCGGAGTGGGAGAGTCCTGGAAAGGAACACTCAAAGAGCAAATGGAATGAGCGGCGGCGGGAAAAGGTAGCCGTAGCCGTAGCCTGCGTATCGGGAGGAGACTGCAAATGAATTGCAGTGCAGCCAAACGTGTGCCCAACTTAACGGTAATTTAAATGTTAATGCGCAGCCATCACAGGCCGTCGTTTTTGCCCCGTTGCCCGCTGCCCGTTTCCTGCTCGCTTCCCGCTTCCCGCTCGCCATTTCCATTACCCATTTTCCATTTTCCGATACCACCCACTGGCTGGATGTTTGCTTGCCGTTTCCGTTGTTAAATGTTGTTGACATCATTGGCTTTGGCCATTGTTGTTTGCCCTGTTCCGCTTCTGCTGCTGCGGCTGCTGCTGCTGCTGCGGCCTCTTCTTCTTCCACGGCGACCCACATGCAAAATGGCCGACGGCAGCGGCCGCCATTTTGTCAATGCGCTTGTTAGCGCCATTGATGTGCCACTTCCGGTTCGATCTTTGGGCCTGATTACACATTGTTCGAGCCGGGACTATTTCACATTTCCATTTGATATACAAAGCCAAGCAATCTATTTATATCAAGTATATCCTTCAAATTTTAGCTAGCAATTAAACAAAGGATAAGTAATATATAATTTATAAATCAAAGCATAGGAATGTCTGTAATGCCAATTTCATCAGCAATTTCCATTGACATTAACCAATACTCTTTATTGTCTATCAAGAAATCTATTTGGAAGCCTAGATCATCTATTACTAGATTATCTATATTAAATTTTTATGTTGGCATCTAAAATTCGCTTGCTTGCATCATTTTCATTTGCCCCCCGGAATCACTTAGTTTCCTACTAATTAAAACACTTTTATTTCGACAACCGCCAACAATTAGGCCTCATTTAAATAATGCTCAGGTGACCGACATGATGAGGGATAAGGGACCAACTCTAAGGACAATTAGCCAGAAGCACGAGTTCCGGAAGCCGCGGCTCTAATCAAGCACATGCTGACGCGGAAATTAGAAGGGGTAATAAGATAACACGCCTAATGGGTGATGGCCCCGTCGATTACTCTGTCAGTCGGCGGCGAACGGAGGAGACCGCCCAAAATAAAAGGGAAAAGCAAAATGAAGGATCATACCCCTTGGCCCTCACCTGTGGCTCACCTGTCGCGATGGAGGTCAAAGCTCGGTGGACACGGATGAACATTAATTTCACTCCAAAGTGGCCACACACACGCATCGAGCTGTGAGCGCTGCCCCTGAAATTGTCATATATGGCGGGGTATAATTTTTCATACATATTTCAGGAGGCGTGCGGCTAATTAATTACAAACATCTAANAAAAGCAAAATGAAGGATCATACCCCTTGGCCCTCACCTGTGGCTCACCTGTCGCGATGGAGGTCAAAGCTCGGTGGACACGGATGAACATTAATTTCACTCCAAAGTGGCCACACACACGCATCGAGTTGAGAGCGCTGCCCCTGAAATTGTCATATATGGCGGGGTATAATTTTTCATACATATTTCAGGAGGCGTGCGGCTAATTAATTACAAACATCTAAACGGCGACGACATTGGCATAAATTGTCTTTTAATTTGCCGGCACAGGCACACGCGGGAACATTTCCCTGCACTTGATTGATGTTTCCGATGGGCTGTGTGTGTTGGGTGGACTATGGCAGTGGGTTAGAGGTTAAAGGCTGTGCGGTTTGGCCCACTTAACGCACCGATTCATCTCGATTCGGTTCAATTCGATACCGGTATTCGAGTATTGGCATTTGCAGACACAGGCAAAGGCCACACTGCCTGTGACATTTGATACCGGTTCAGGGCGCCGAACAACAAACAACTGGAACTTGACCACCACTCGCCATGTCCTTGAGCCGGACGGTTACATAATCGTTGTGGCAAGTGTGCGAGGCGTTCGCTGGGGGTATACAGCCGCCGTTATGCATGTGGGATCAACGTCTGCGGCCTAGGCCGAATGCGCAATGAACTGCCGGCAATTCGCACGCATCCAAATGTTAATTTCACCGGCACCCACCACCACACACAACCTGTATTCCCATCGGAACTTTCACTCCCCGGCCCCAGGACCGTTTAGCTGACTAATTGACCCAGACACGGCTCATGAATGCCCCTCATGCACCAGTAATCACGCATCCGCATCCGCATCCCACATCCATTTCGATTTCGGGCGCAGGAATCGCGTCAGCAGACCTGTAACCCAGGGCCCTCTGGTCAGGGTCATCAATTGATGGTTTTGAATTCCATTTACCGCCGTTCCCAGGCAATGATTCAAGTGCATTTACAGATTGATTATGGTTAAATTTAAATGGAACCAGTCGCCGATGGCAAACTCTTCATCTAATAGCCTCCCAACCGAATTCCAAACAAAGAGGTTGACCCAATCGGTTTTCCAGCCCGTTGAGTGCTAATCGAATTATAGATTTTTCAAAAAATTGGAGTTGCATTTTAGAGAATATTTATATTTGGTTTTACACAAGGAATGTTATCATAGTTCTCAGCTCTAGTATCAATTTCCAGGCTGTAGGTTCCACCTCACAATCATCACAAGCAAAAAATCAAATATATTGGAGGATATTTCCCAATGAACTTTTTTGACCCACCAATCTTTGCCGTTGGATGACTTGGTGTCACATTTCGACCGCATAAATTGCAGCTCATCTTGAAATCCCACGGTGAGGAATGAAATTAACTTTGCAGCCTCGTATTTCATAAGCCAAGCAACCAACCAACCACAATGCACGCCAGCCACTTGCCTTACAATGGCTTACAATTAACCCGGCCAGACGGTCAGTCTGCGTCTTTCATTCATTGGGGTTGCTTGGTTTCGCCTTAACTTTATTGTTCCGATACCGGGGACTTGAAAAAAGAAAAGCCAAGGGCAGGTGCAGGGTGCCGGTTGCAGGGTGAAGTGAGAAGGAAGACAAACTTCCTTATAAGACATTTACCGACCGCACCTTAACCAAGCAGGATCAACATGGCATCCATGTATTATTTAAGCGCTGCGCATCCTTTTGCCGTGCCCTGCATAAAATTTCCCCCAGCGGAAGTTTGTCTGCAGGACGCAGATCCTGGCCCCCCGCAGCCCCCTCCGCTTGTCCCGCTATTTTTTCATCATCCTGGCAACTCCTTGGCGTGCTTTATGTGTTTCCGCTCGCATTTCTTTTGCCATTTAAGTACACACCTAGTTTGGATTTTTCTCCTGCCGCTTTTCCTGCCGCTGCCGCTGTCGCTCCTTTGTTCTTTTCGCTTCGACTGCTGGACGCTTGTTTATGTCTCTTCTTACGTCTTTGGCCGCCTCGCCTCTGGCCCCGTTTCATGAGCTTTTTGTGTTCTTTTTTTTTGTGTTCCCGGCGTTTTTTATTTTTGTTTATGGCTTGTTTTGAACCTTGTTTGAACTGGTTTAAAATTTCTTGGCACAGGCTCGGCAGCGCTTCTTTTTTGGCAGACCCAACCGCAGTGGACCGAAGTGGTTGGGCCAGCGGGTTGCGGGCGACGAAGGGGGAAAAGCTCAGCTCATAACTTTGTTACACACAATTAACAATTTGATGCTATGCCAAGTTGTCTACAATGATGGCCAAAATTGCAGTTCTTTTAACAAATTTAAGGCTTATATTAACTAAAATAAAGTGGTACAGATTTATATTTTTTAATATACATTATATTATTCAATATGCAAAGCAACAAACCACTTTTTTCAGCTTTATTTCAAAGTCCTGTCGATTTTAAGCTGTAAAATGCTCTGAAGCTCGTTCCCTTTTTGTTTTGTAAACTTCTAAAAAGGTAGTTTCTGTTTTTAGACAGAGAAAAATACAATACCTTTTCGCCACGTGTAGCTTTCTACACATCCTTTTCCCGCCACCGACGCCGCCGTCTGAAGTTGGGCAAACAAACCCAAAACTGGCAGTTACATTGTTCCTGCGGTTGCCAAACAACGACGACACACGAGCCTTTAAGTGGGCGTCTCTAATTGAAAAGCGCAGCCAAAAATAAAGCACACGCATGCAAGAGTGGGCATGAGCTTGCCATGGCGCTTCTATGCCGCTTTCCGCCCCCGGGAAAACCCTTCCGCCACTTCCTCGGGGGGTCCAGGTGCGCCTCGAGTGCACTCCAATTGCTACGTAAATTTTATGCGCTGCTAAAACTTTTCCCGCAGCAGGGAGCCGGGACTGAGATGAGAGAGCTGAGAGCTGCGAGCTGAAGTATCCTGAGCTTTAGCCTGCAAAACTTTAAGGTCAACTTGTTACTTGAAGTTGCAGCCCCCAGCCAACAACAATCTAGTGATGGCAGCGTGTCCATGCAGGTGGCGTAAGGCCAACAAACAGGATGTGTAACCTACGAGACAGGCCAACTATTTCTCAACATTCTCGGGCTATATGAAGAGTATTACTTAATTACTGCCATTTACGAAGATTTTCAAGAAACACGTTCACCGTAAACGGCCACGATAGCTTGGCAAGACACCTGCGTCACATTTATTTGATTCTCCAAAAACTCGTGTGATATTTACATGTTAATCTCTCATATTTTCTTTGCCAACATCGCTAAGTGAAAAACTGCAGCAGCTGTTTGCCGCCAAGGCAACTGCCTGGGGGGGTTCTGGAGCCGGGAAATTAGCCAAATGGCTGTGCTAAGTGTTCGCTTTGCGTTAAAGCGGCATAAAAATTTGCAACTTTCCATGCGGTCCACAGGCACCCTGCGACAGATTATCCTCGCTTCTCCTATTTTTCCGCCCTCCCTGCGGAATGCAGCTTGACCTTCACCTGGAATGCCGGTGGGGGACTTGGACAAAATCAGTTGGATGGGCATAAAGATGTGCGGATGGCCGGCGAGTGTGTAGTGTAGTAGCTGGCGAAACGATTTGAAAAATTTATTCGCAAATATTTTTGCCAGTCAACGATGTAACGACAGAGCAGCTCCGGCTCCGGCTCGGAGCTTCAGCTTTGGGTCTTGCCCGCCTTATCCTTCCTGTCGACCTGCATGAGAAATAGCTATGCTCACTAACAGGATATGCTGCCAAAAACATTTTTAATAATTTAGCACACACATATTTTCACATCTTTGGTGAAATTCACTTTGAAGACCTTGGGCAAAGTATGCGCCCGATGCTGCCGCCTCCGCCGCCGCTCCCGTCCTTTTCGGTGGCCATGGAAGGACTCCTCAGGACCAGCTGTCGATGCGCCCGGCATCGCTGGGGACCCGTGTCGACATCGACCCAACCGAACTGGGAGCGCACACAACACGTTAGTGTTGAGTAATGCGAAACCAATTTTCGAGACAGCATTATTTAAAATCCCAAAACATGAGACAGCTTTGATGTCAAAAGTCGTGAGGTTGCAGCAGCAGCAGCAGAAGCGGCATCAGCGCCGACCTATATGAAATATGAGCCTGGAATCGTCGGAATCGGTTGGCAGCCAAGCAGAGTCTCAAGGCAGACGACACACCACACACAAATTAGTGGCGGGCTGGGGGAATCGGTGAATTCTGGGCCGCAAAAACTGTTTAACTATGCCTTTGATGTTGCTCCAAATGCCGCTGGCATTTGGTGAGTATAGTAGAGTACCTGGCAATGCTCACCCAAACCCGGCCGGCTCTGGCCCAACTGGAAGTGGAACTCATTACGCTTAGTGCAGTCGTGTCTCGCTTTTCGCTTTAATTCAATTCGCAGCACAGCCGCATCGCTTTATTATGTGCTCCACGTGGCGGATGAGCAATATGCGCCGCTATTGGCCGCACCGTCAACATTTGCCAGCTGCACACACACGGCTCGAGCGTCTCCGAAATTGATTTCGTCCTGCCCATGGCGCTTACACGGAAATAAATTGAGGATGGCCATCTATTTTTGGCTTAGTTTGAAGTTAGAATAAAGCAGCGTTTGCTTGGCAAACTCATACAAAAATGTTAGTTGTTAGTTCAGACTTAAGTCTTTTTATATGCAAAGTTCAAAGTAATTTTTGATCATAATTGTTGACATCATAATTAAAAAATAAAGAGGATATTACACTAACTATAAGCGTTTATATTTCCAGGGATAATCGTTAACATCCTTTAGTACCTATCATTGTGAACGCGTTACAGAAGTGGGTACATTCCATCCATGTTTGAGGGTATCCCGAAGGTCGCTTCGCCTTGGTAGTCAAAAAACTCGCCCATCTCCAGGCAGTTGGTTTGTTGCTTTGTCTAGTTTGTTGGCAAGCAAACACAAACACGCCTTTACGTCATGCGCCGTTTGAAAATTGAATTTTAATACACAAAAGCAGCCGCAGCTGGTTGGCAAGCCTGGGAGTTGAGTTGGGATTTCGCCGAGGAGTGGTTTTGTCAAGGGATTGTCCTTATGTCGGCACACCCTCGCCTCCGCCCACCCTGCCACGCACAGCGCAAATTATACCCACATATGCCTAGACAATTGGGCCTCCCCTGTTAGCCCATTTCTTTGGAACCCCGGCCTCTGAGTCTCATTTGGCTTAGTGCATTACCTCGGTTTGTTTGAGGCACTTTTTCGGTCTGCCCGAGGAGTTGAATTTGTGGGCCACCGGCAACTCCATTAACGAGGCAAGGAATTGCATTCGGCCCCGGGGCGAATGTTCGATATTTTCTCAGCCCTAAGCGTCAGCTGGTGGTAGTAGTAATTTGCAAATTCCATTTGGCTGCCAAACTCTGCCTATTGGATTACCTTACCTTTACCTGCCTTTCCTTTGCACACACATCGAAGTTATGGCCGCGTGTCTTTTAGTTTTGTGAGGAGTCCTCGTAATTCCATTTCGGCTCAAAGTTGCCGATGCAGACAACTTCATGCCATGTTCATTGATTTTCGAAATAAATTTACCAAACTGCAGCTGACTTTTTATCTCATTTGGCCGGTTTGTTATTTATTTAGCAGAAGGGCAGCGCAAAAAAACATGGAGGCAACGAAGTGCATTTGCCATTTTGGCTCTTTGCTGGGAAAAGCAACTCAGAGCCAAGGACTCGGAGTTGAGTTTGGTAAAGCGGGGAAAAAATCTTGAAATTAAATTTTCAAGTAACTTTCACTCGAGCGCAATGCAAACTAAATAATTCATGGCAGCTGCCCCAAGGTGCGCATGTGTATTCGCCTTCGCATTCGTTTCCTGCTGCTTGTATATGTTTTGTGAGCGGGGGAATACATTTAAATAAACAGCAGCAGCAGTCGCAGTCGCACTCGCAGTCACCGTCGCAGCGAGTTAACTTTTCTGCCAAGGACCTTCGCAGACAGACCGCTGTGGGTGGTGGCTGGTGGCTGGTGGGTCGGTGTACGATGATAACGTGGCCCTAAAGCGCACACCCTGCGTATACGTAATGCACGGCGAACGGGGCGGGGGATGGGAAACCCTTTTTGGCAAAGAGCGCTTTTGTGTCCTCGATGCCATCACATCGTCATGCCAAAATAGGCAAGTTCACTCAGGCAAAGCAATTGCACAAATGGCCAATTCTGCTCGTAAGTAGAATTTCCTACGTTTCATCGGGGCTCACTTCGCATCGTTTCGTTCGTCTCGTTTCGTTTCGTTTCGTTTAGTTTGGTTTCGTTTCATTTTAGCTGAGCTCGGAGACTCCAAATGCTCCAAGGCCCCGAAGACTGGCTAAAACACTGCAATTCTGTAAACACCGGGGCATGTGGGTGTGTTTCGGCACACACGCCGGCGAGTGTGTGCGAGCGAGCTGGTGTGTAACGAAGCATAGATAAAATAAACAAAACACAAATAAATATGTATAGAGTGCCCGGCGTGGCCAAAGTTTAAAGTGCCAAGAAAAAATCAAAATGAAAACTTTCTTCCCCACGCCATGCTGATTGCATTTAACTTGATGCCGGTCAGGAAGCGGGTAAGGGCAACGAAACGGCCTGGAATGAAACGGAAGTCAGCCAAGCTGCTCGCATGCTCGAGTACCAAGTACCAGGGCTGGCCCACAAGTATCTCTTTCATCTGATGTATCTGCTGGATGCATGCCGAGGTATTGACCTGAATCTCCACGATTCTGCATGCAATCGCCTACAATTTAGCCGCTTCCATTTCCCCTTTTGTTGTCGTTTACTGATGGTTGACTGCAGATTTAACATAGTTAAGTTGAAATGAATAGTTGCATGGGAACTGCAGGGTCCTAACAAAATCTACTTATTCGAGTGTATAGCATTTGAAAGTGTGCTTGTTAATTAGAGAATTGCCAACCTTGCCAATTTCTTTAACCAACTTTAAGCAGTATTTACTTCTCCTACTTTTATTTTTATCAATAACAAACTCTTGAATTATTGAGAAAATATCTGCTGTGCGTCCCTAGCCCAAAATAAAAAGTCGAGATTTCTCGACACCGAAGTACCATTTACCTTTTCTAATAATAAATAATTTGCACACACATAAAATCAGGATATACAAATGGTTCATATAACTTCACCCAGCATTAACACTGGCAAAGGTCGTATCTTCTTTATTTATTGTCCGATCTTTATAAAACTTGCCAAATGGCCAGATTATTCAATTTTTAACTGTCATCAAAAAGACTTATATCTCTTGCTTTAACCATTTCGGAGATAAAGGCAAATATGCAGAGAATATCAGGTTTTTTTCAAAGGCGAAAAGGAATTTACGTCTCTAGCTCTTAGCATCTTGGAGAACGACTAGATTGACTTGGCCTCCTGCTCCCTGTTTCATACAAACTTAATATACCATTCATCCCTTTAGGTACGTGGTATGAAAAACCTCAAAAAACTTCTGCTATCCAGGAAAACACTCTTCTCAGCCGGAAATGCACACTAAAACGTTGCAAATTCGGCTGCTTAAAATGACTACACATTCAGCACTTTTTTTCCTGTTTCTTGTCTCTGGATGGGGTAAACATGGTATACAATTTGCTTACTTCTTGCCCCGATTCGAGCGGAACGATTGTTGTCATAATGTTGATTGCATTTTTATGCACTGCCATCGATGCAGTAAATTCAATTTAACGAAGTTCCCTCCAACGTAATTAAACCGACGTCGACTCGCGTCCAACTGGATGCTGTTGCAGCCTCATTCGATTAACTTCAGCTTCAGTTTCAGATCCGGTCCGGGACATATATCCGCATGCAGCGTATACACACATACGAGTATAGTGGCGGCAGTCGCACGGCCATATGGAGAGGAAAGCCAGCCACAGGAGCTGGCAGTCGGAAGCTGAAACTGAGACGAGAGATGGCGTATTTGCTCGTGACACTTAAACACATGCGGACCAAACTGCTTTATGCTTAATTGAGTATTATCCCTGTTGCACACGGTGGCAGGATAAGCGGATGCGGGGTGAGGGTTGGGGCGGCGAGGGCCGGGGCCGTCTGCAAACAGCAGCTCTGTTTGCTTAATAGCATGGTCAGTAAATTTAATTAACTTCCCTTAAGGATACATGCAACATATAATAAAAGCAGTGCAGCAGCAGCAGCAGCAACGGCAACAGCAACAGCATCGGAAGAGGACAAAACAAAGGCGACTCACAAAAAAAAAAAGTGAGGACCAAAAGAAGCAGAGATCCTGGCCAAGGAGACAAACTCCGATGGCAGCCTGTCCCCATCTTTGGCTCAAGTTGCATTGGGATTACATATATATAGCCAAAGACACATCTATATATCTATATATATGTGTACAAATACACGTACATGTATATGCCGAAAGAGAAGGACAAGACTTGACTGGCTCCTGGCTGATTGTTGGCTTGCCGTTGCCGTTGCCGTTGTCCTTTGAGATGTTGTGCAAACAAGCAGCTTAATGTCAGTCGACACAAGACAAACACAGCAGCAGCACACCACTGCACACACCACACACCCTGCACACACAGCCGGGAGAGAACACAGAAATTAACTTCTTTTTGATGAGCATATGTTGCACAGACGAACAACGAACCCAAAAAGCTGACTGCCGGGAATAAAACAAGCTCAGAGCTATCATTGCCGCAAATTATAGTGCGCTAGCCTCTCGTTTATTGGCAGCAGCTGCGGCTTAAGCCATGTCCTCCTTGCTCCTTGCTTTACTCGCAGATCCTTCGAGGCACAAGGAATGCATTTGGCAGCGAAAGCCCCCGCACGGGCAGAAAAAACAGATGAAACTGATTCACATTCCGATTTCGATTCATAATTCATAGGCAGCCAGCCACTTTGCATGCCCCTCAGCGGTGACGCGTCACGTAGTCCTGGTTAGGCACTTGCATCCAGCATTCTGCGTCCTGCGTCCTGTCTCCTGTGCCGCCGGCTCGTGCATCCGCAGTTGAGGCAGCATTGTCTTGTCTGGCCACGTTTGGGCCATAACAAATGATGCACTCCACATCGGCGGCGCGCCAAAAGTTCGCTCAAGGTGAATTGAATGTTGAATTGTGGCTGGCCCCTGGACTCCGAGCTGCCACTTGAATGCTTGATTATGCATCCCCCCCCGTTGATAACCCAGGGGTGGCCGAAATCAGGATCCATTTTAAGCAAAACCTAAATTTGGCTGAACTTTAATGCTTTGTCTGATTCTTGATTATTATACCCGGTTCTTTTCAAAAAGAATAAGGGTATATTGAACCCTATATACCCTATATAGTGTATATATTCTTGATATGAATCAACAGCCGAGTCGATCTAGCCATGTCCGTCTGTCCGTCCGTCCGTCTGTCCGTATGAACGCCTAGATTTTGAAAACTATAATAGATAGAGAACAACTAATTGCACAATTTAATTCTAGGGATACCAGTTTAGCACAAGTTTATTTTAAAAATCGGCTACGTCTCCCCACGACCCCGCAAATTTGGATATTACATTGGTAGGGCCATTCTCTATCTGTGTTGCGAAAATCAGACGGTTACGCCCAATTTTGTTTGCGCAAATGACAAAAATGAGTTGCGCCCACAAGTTCTTACTTGTTATTATCTTGAATTCAGATAGAAATTTTCAAGAAATTTGTCCGTATATGAAATTAAATACTTTAACATGAAGCCATGAATTTCTTATCTTTAGCGTTTGCAATGTTCAAAAAACTGTATTTTCTTATGCTGATTGGTCTATAACTTCGAAATGGTTAGACCAAGAGATAAAAATCGTTTTGCTTGCAACTAGAAATTGTAGTACCTAGCCATTTGACAAGTTTTACAAAGATAAAACAATAAACATTGAAGATACCGCCCACAAAAAAGTTGACCGTCCCCTCTCAGTGTTAATAATGAAATTAGGAAACGTTAATATTTTAATTTTAGGATTATTGGCAGTATATTTTCGCTTTAATTATTTTTCCCTATTTGCATCTCAGCACACATTTTGTTGCAAGCAGGATTCTCTTCATTCACATCACTCATACGCAACGTTGGCACTTTGAAAACATTTAATTATGGCCGAGCAGGGGAGGCGGAAATCACGCCGCAGCGCTGATGAGGCATGCAATCAAAGTCAAGCAGCTGCAACCCCAGACACACCCCCCTTGCCGGCCAGAGAGGTGGAGCAAAAAAGGTGCCATTAATATGGCCGTTAACATTGCGGTTAGTGACGTGGCCAACGTCGCCGGCGTGGCCGTTGAATGTTACTGCCTTCGCACTTGCCGCATCGCCCGCGGCATGTGGGCATCTCATATTGCCCGCTGGCAGTTGCCATTTGCACTCATCCTTGGCCCTGCAGGCGGAGAAAAACCTTGGTAAATGTGATTTATTACTATTTAATTTAGCTAGAGAGCAAAGGCGAAATGTCTTACTCAATTAGAAAATCTAGTTTTACTTAAATATAAAAGCTTCTTTAGAAAACACGAACAAAACATATAAATTATTAATTTCCTAAGCCAATACCTCAACTTTTGTAGTTAATCCTTTCGTTTTGGCCCATCAGAGATGCAAATTATTCATAGCCTTTGATCTTAGAATCAATTTTGATTGTTGCCTTTGGAGCCTTTTATCGGCTAAGTGCATCATCGCAGCTGTGTGTGGCAGCTGCATTTAACACTGCCATCGACAACGTTTCCGGGCCCTGACAACCGACAGACTGTCACTGGCAGTCGGCTAATGCCGGTACCGCGCAAAGTTTAAGTTGACTGCCGCCAGTAAAAGCCATTTAAAATTACGTGCCTGGATTTCTCTCGCGTCGCGCCCTTGCCGGGCTGCCTGTTATTGAGAGCCTGAGTACGTGGACAGGAGTAGCTACAAGAGCAAGGACCAAGGATCCCGGATCCTGGATCCAGCAGGCAGGCAGGCGACAGGAGCCAAAGGCTGGTCAGGTTTGTCACTTGAAATGTTGCAGTTTCGCAGCTGCACACCCCCTTTGGTGTCACCGGTCGGTAGCCTCGTATGTTGCACATAATTTTCACATAAACGAAAGCCTAATATAAAAAATTCGCTCAAATCGTGACCAGGAAACGCAAGCAACTCCAAGGTAGACACATTGACTTAAAGACCCGGCGGCACCCACCCACCTCCCTCGCTCCCAAACCGATAACAGGACACTAAACCACCCGAAATGCAGCGGGTCCCAGTGGTGGTGGTGGCCCTCAATGTAATAAATAAATCAACTGCAAAAAATGTTGCGCCCGCATCGACGTTTTAAGTGTTGCCCATTGACTTTTGATTGCTTTTTGGCCGGGCCAAAGCCCGCGGGAATTCTGCTGGCCGGCCAGGGGGCAGCATTTCAGCATTTTGCTGCACAAAACAGAAAGCAGGGCACAAAAAATGGAAAATTTAATGAGCTAGCCAACGTCCCAAAGGCACTGCGGGGCGGGCGGGGGGTAAGCAGTGATGGGGTATTGGTTCGGAATGTTTGCGGAGTCGACTCTTTTCCGTTTGACTTTCCTATATTTTTGTTGTATTTTTTTTTGTTTTGCTTGTTTTCTTGGGCAAAACTATTTTCAGCAAATTTGTCAAATTAAATTGCATGTACAAGAGGCCGCCAGAGCCTCGCCGCTTCAGTTGGCATCGCATCCCTTGAAGGGCCCAAGTTCGGCGGCTGCTTGAGGATTGAATTAAAAAGTTGGTGCGGCCTGGTGGCAGTGGCAGTAGCGGCGGCAGTGGAAGTGGCAGTGGCAGTGGCAGAAGCTCCAAGCAAAATGCCGCAAATTAATGTGCATAGTTTTTGTTTTTTGCTCTGTGGTCTGGCGTTTAATTAAAATTGTTTACTAAATATGCTTAAATTTGTGTACTGCCAGCAGCCAGCCAGCGATCATCCGTCCCCCGACCCGCCGTCCAACATTCTTGCCTGTCCCGAATCAGGTCAATGCACAATTCAATTTACGCGCCTGTGTGCAAAATCAGTCTCAGCGAAATCTGCTTTGTAACCGGAGTGACAAATGTTAATTAAGGCATTGCCCCTCCGCCACTCCGCCGCGGTTCTCGGTCCTCGGCTCTGGGCTCTGATTCCGGCTTTGATGAGTTTTAATAAGGTTCACATCGGGCTGGAACTTGACTTCCCGCTTCCGTTGACCCCTGTCCCTTTGCCTTTGCCTTCGCCTTTGCCTTGCTGGCTTGTTGAGTGCTCGCGAATGCATAAAAGTCAAGTCAGAGCTAAGCAAAATGCATTACAATGATAATGTTGCCGGCTTTCTGCACAGAAACAAATGAGGGGTAACTGACAGTTCGTAGGCAGTTACTCCTTGTGGCACAAACTACCCCAAGATGCTATCATTTCTTTTGAAGGAACCTTCTTGGCCAAGTTCAAAGGGATCGCCCGGCTTGACTACGTTGATCCTGAACCTGATTTTTTCTTGTGTGATGTTGCTACTGCCACTGTTGCCGCGTTACATAATTTAGGGGGACATGAACTGACAATAAAATTTAGTGCTGAGCTCGCATAATAAAGTCGGCCGTGGACGAGAGAAATGGCAGGCAGCTTGTCCAGCTCGGGATTGTGTTGCCTCTGTTGCTGTTGCCGTTGGTGCTCCTGTTGCTCCCGGCAACAACTAAAAGGGCTAAGAACTAAAAGCAAAGTCATGCGGCCAGCAGTAATGAAAAAGATGAAGAAGCAGCAACCGCCTGGCAGCCAGGCTGTAAAACTGTAAGTTGGCATTAAGTTGCAAGCATAATGAAATTATTTCTCAGGCCGCTCCGACGACAACAGGATGATGGCAACGCATCGCTGCCACTTGCCACTTGCCATGTTGCTACAGTTGCTAAAGTTGGTGATGGCGATGGTGTTGCTGCTGCCACTGCTGCTGCCACTGCTGCTGTGATGCTGTTGATGCTGTTGCTGCTGCCACGGCTCTTCAGCCGGCGAAACGCTGGCACATAAATACTTCATGCTTAATTGTCCTTTTGGGTGTAATTTCAAACGCACACAGCAGCTACAGCAGCAGCAGCAGCAGTAGCAGCAACGGCAGCGGCAGGAAGAGCAAAAGCAAAGCGGCAAACGCACGAGATGACAGCTCTTAAAGCCGAACTAAAAGCCACCCCCCTTGGACGCCCATGGAGGTGGCGGGGTTGGAAGTGCCCCCCCTGACACCCCTTAACTGCTGCTGCTTCTGCTTTGTTGCCTTTGCGTCATTCTTGGCGCTGTAATTTTAGCGCTTGACACAAAAGTTGCAATTTCGCAGGCCAAAGGCAACAAAAAAATGTGAGTTGGATAGGAGCTAAAGAGCCGGCCAGTGGTGTAAAGTGACCAAAGGGGTTGGAGTGAAAATAAAAACGGACTCACAACTTTTGCAATGCTCGTTAGCAATGCCTTTAAGCCCCAAACAGCAAACTGCAGCCGTAACAGTTGCAGCCAACGCAACGGTGGTCACACTCACGAGTCGCCGGCCCTCGGCAATTCACTCAACCGTGCGCTGGCCACACTTGAGTCCCATTCAAACATTTCCCATTTGCACAACCATCCTGCGGTCTTCCCAGATGGAGGACCAACCACGTTTGTCAATGGCATGAATGCCCAGGTCCTGAAAGAACGCCCAACAGACTTTTGTGCGAATGTTTATTGAATGCGCAATGAGTTCCGGGAAAAAATTAATGAAGAACCAAAACTATAATCGAAGTTTCAGCTATTCAAAAGGGCCACATTACAAATTTATAATTCCGGAAATGTATTAAAAATGTAAATATTCAAAAAATACGCAATTAGTGGGTCAAATTATTAAGCCAACAAAAAACGGAGTTCAATCTAGCTTAAATAATAAATTTTTCCGGTAACGAAAACCACAAGAACAATAATTTAGTTGGGCATTCTCCCACATTCACTTATCCGAAATATTTGCATGCCAAAAATTCCAACAGTCCACGGATGACTGATTAAATGCAGTCTTGCATCAACTGCTGCAAATTATCTTTGGAATATTTTTACCTTGAGCAAATGTGCTTGAATAAATACATGGCATGCGGCACTTTAAGTGTGACTGGGATCAGAATGTTTGATTTATAAATATTTTCAATCTGCCATCCCCGGCATTCTGTGGAACGTCAACAATCAACACTACGGAAAATTAACAAATGCACTCGGACAGCTGCCGCCGTTCACATGGCCGAAAACAAGGCAGAGCCGCAATCAGAAATCAGAAAGCCCTAAACCAAAACCCAGTGCGAAATGGCAACCAGATTTTCGGAACAACGCAATCCACACGAAAGCGAAGAGAATGCTCATCAATTTTTAAATTTTATGGCACAAACAGCGGCGCCGCCACGGAGCCAAAAACGCAGATGCAGATGGGGCGCCTCCCCCCGCCCAACAAGAAACGGGGGCGGCCGGCAGCTGGGGCGTGGCACTTATCCACAAATTCTCTTTGGGAAATTAAATGCTACGTGATTGAAAGTTTGCTCACCCAAATGGCACATGACCAGCTTCACTCTGGGCTCCGGCTTCGGTTTCAGCTTCAAATTCGACTTCCTTTTACTGCATTTCGTTGGCATCATCAGCGGAGGGGGCGTGGCACGTAAATGGGCGTGGATTTGGCGATTTACTGGCCCGTGGGGGAGACGCGTTTAATTATCCAGCTTAAAGCGTTTTCATTGTCTGCAAACCCACGGGGTCGGCCAGCTAAGATGTATGCTACATTAAAAACCATTTATTTCTGCTCGGTGTTTTAAATGTTGTAATATAATATAACCCAGTATCTATAAAATTTTTAATAATTAAAAAAATTCGGTAAACACTTGATACTTTAACATTTAGCATTTATAACATTTATAAGGTATTAAGCAATATTATATTACGTATACGCCCTGTGGATCCACTATGAGAATGCTCATCTTTTAATACCCGGTTTTAAAAAATAGAGCAAGGTATATTGCATTCGTATGAATGTATACAACAGGGAGACGGAATGGTCTGCGCCCCAAGTCAATATAGCCAAGTCTGGTATCGCTAGAATCAGATTATGCAATTATTTTGTGTCTATCTATTATATTCTCCAAGATCAAGCCGTTCATAGGGACAGACGGACAAACATCCGTTCATAGTCGAGACACTTGAACAACTACCAAATTATTTAGGAGGTAGCAGATTGTTTGTTCTATATTTTAACGCCTTTAATAATAAATATACAAATAAATGTAAACCTTTTTAGCTGTGATAATAAGTAAACTCGTAGAATCCACATTGGTTCACCGGCGATTAGTGACTCATGAGTGTTGAACACACGTTAGTGTCGTTTGCCTGACACTACGCCCCCTGCCACGCCTTCTTCTGCCTGCATAATTGGCTCCAATCAGCTGCATTAAGGCATAAAGGGAAACGAGCGGCATGCAAGGAGCAGAGGCAGAGTGGCACCACAGCAGGCTATCGTTTCTTTGGTTTCGTGCAACTTCCGCTGCAATTTTTTGCCAGCCAAAATAGAAATGAAATAAGTATCTGCATGGCCAACCGGTCATTAGCGGCGACATTTCTGCCACGCCCCCCTCGGCTGGTCGGGTTGTCGGCCGCCCGATTTTCCAGCTTTGCATGCCTTTCCTCGTTTCCATCAGCCTGCTCACTCATTTCCGCCGCCATGGCGAAAGTTTTATGAGATTCATAACTTTGCCTTGGCTCCGTTTTATTCACTTTATTTTTTAATATTTTGTGCAGCTTGCGCAGCGTCTCGTCTCATTTTTATTGCTTGCTTAATTATGGAGTCACTTTACACTGACACGCTCCGGAGTTGGGCTTTTGCTCTCCATGAAAACGATGCAAAATAAATAGCAAATAATTCGGCGCAAGCCGCTTAAAAGTTGGCAAACTATGACCAGCCAGCTACGAAAGTTTAACTTTGTCGTAACCTCTTTTTGCGCGAGATACTTTCGCTGCACTGTGCACTGTCCGCCTTCTTTTTTGCCGCCCTTTATGGTTAATTAACAGCAGCCCGTGTTTGCCTTTAAATATTTAGTCAAAACAAAAACAGCAAGTTTGACAATTGAACATGTTGGCAACTTTATGAGCGGATTTTTTGTCTCACAATTTTAGGATGGAGCTTTAAAACATGCTCTTTTCCTGAAAGTTTCGTTTCAAATTCAAGCTTGCAAGAGATTTAAGTCCTTACAAGGACGCCTGGTATCTTTCCTCCCAGCCATATTTATGCTAATATATTTTAATACGATATAAAACGGATTTTATATTTATCTAACGACGGATGTTTTATTTAAAAATTTGTATATATTTAAATTTAACATTTACGATGCGTCTGAACTGAAATATTCACACATGGAATTTTGCCACGATCCACTAGGCTGCTGGTCGCGCATATGGGTTAATTTTCTTGTTCTGCTATATCGCAGCCTTCTAATATTTCTGTTCGCCTGGTATCTTGCAGCTGCCAGCACCCCCAAATCGGCCGCTAAAATGTTCGATCGTCCCGAATCGGACGCAAACATCGATTGAATATGACCAGAAAATAGTATTGACATTGGCTGTGACACCAGGCGAACAGAAATGCACAGCAGGTGGATGCTGCCGATAATTTTGTCTCTCCCTTTGTGACCTTTTTGCAGATCTAATTCTGGTACGAATCTCCTTTACCGGCTCCAATAATGCCCAGGTATCTGGCAGACATGGGCTGTTGGACCGGCGTCCCCTCAATCTGAGCTCTTGCTGCTGTTAATGCCAATGTTCCAGCGCCTCGCCCATTACAATACTCCTTCTTGTCGAATGTAGCCAGTATTTGTTCAACAGCCAGATGCAGTTGTTCAACAGTGCAGTGGCCAGCGCGAAAACCGAACTGGTGCTCAGGAATGACTCCCCGAGACTCGACAATCCTAACAATCCTGACGGCAATCAATCTCTCAAACACCTTTAAGATCGACGGAAGAAGACTGATCGGCCGGTAGGACGGAGGGTCCTTTTCCGGCTTGCCAGCTTTGTGCTTCATGGATACTATTGCGAGCTTCCACTGATCAGGGAAGTATTGCAATGTCACGATAGCGTTAACGTTATGTAGAGGATTGTATGACTGGGCAATGCCCTACTTGTTGCATTACATATGTCATCATGGCCTGGTGCTTTGCTTGCCCGCCGACGGTCAATTACGCCTGCTACCTCACTGGGTGTGAACAGATCCATTTAAAGTGGTTGCATGCATTAAGCATTCAAATGGCAAATCATATGGCAACGATTTGTGTCATTTTTTAATAAGCTGATATGGTCACATTAAATAATGCCTATAAATAGCTTGAGCCCCATAGAAATATATCAGTCTAACTCAAATACCAAGTTTAAAAAGTCTGGCAGATCAATTTTTTTTTTATTTAATAAGACTTATCTTACAATTAAATTATTTTTAAATAGACAATAGAATGTTCCGGAAAATGCGTCAGTTCTTTTTTTTTTTAACTATTTTAAAT